>JAVRRP010000170.1:0-26208 GCA_036872775.1 Oleoguttula sp. CCFEE 5521
TCGGCGGTGCTTGAGATCTCCACCCACCTCTCACATCTGAGAATCACGTGTGCTAAAGGCGTGGACGATCCAGACGCGACGCCAGCACGACTATGGAAGACACGAGATCGCGACCCTGATGCGCTACGCACGCCGAACGAAGCGTCGCCGCCAGCGCCCGAGTCGTCGCCACTGACGTCGCTGTACTCGGTGTCTCCTGAGCTGCAGCGGTCAGCAGCGCCCTTACGAACGAGGGCTGAGCACCCAAATCCGCTTGTATCTTTGCAGCGGCGTGACGAGCTTAGAAACAGCTTGCCGAAATTACTTACTTCGCCCCTCGAGTCGCGGCGTACAAACGTCCCGACCAACGACGCTGTGGGCGAAGGGACTGTGAAGACGGAGCGGATGGAGGCCTGACCGCCCCCTCACACTGATGGCGTGAAGGGCAGTATATGAAGGCTAGAGTGTTTCGAGGTGGAGGATGGACTGTTTGACATGGAGTTTACGGATGATACTCCTGGGAACGATGGACATTGTTGCGACGTGCCTATGACGAGACTCTAGACACTCTGTACTATGAATTGACACGATTTGCATTTGACACATATGTCTTCCTTGTTTTTGTGACTTCCACCCCATATCCGCTACTGCGACCAGATCCTTCGCGTCTCCGATGGCATATCACTGGCGTGCGATCGTTGCAACCTTACTTGGCATCGCGGACGCACACACTACTTCAGATGCACGCCCACACCATCGAACGTGGACCACTGCGCCCGAATAACATACCAAAGGGTTCTGTTAGCAGTACCGCATGCAGAACGTACCCCCCACGTCGTCCTCGCGCACGTGAAAAGCGGCAGCCGTTGCGTAAAGGCTTGGGCCGAACCTAGCGACGAGCTCAAGCGCCATGACATCGGACCCTTGTAGATTTGAATGGCTCCGCCTCACCCTTGCTTGAAGCCAGCTGCGAGCTTCGCAAATGGACATCAGGCTGCACCTAACCACTATTATGTTTCTTAACGGCATGTCCTCCGTTTCGCAGTTATTCGCTATCAACTCGCTTCCATCTCATATTCCTGCTTGAAATCACGATGCCCTGGATCTAATCTGTTGAATGGCTAAGAAGGTCGAAATTGCCCATTGAAAGTCAACCACGTGCGCTCCACGCGCGACACATCGCTCTTTCCCACAGTCATAACGTCCGATATGGCACTCCGTCCTCCGGGCGAGGAAGAGCATCACCTGCTCTCCCATGTCCCCTCCTTATCAGGCAGCAGTCTACTTAGCAACTCCGAAGATACAGCGTCTGAGTATGAACTTGAAGAGGAGCCTCTGGATCACGAGAAACACCCCAAAGTCCCCAGGGTACGTGCGCGAAGATGGACACTACCATGGTGGCGGAGACCACGCCGAAAGACAGGATCGACGGCAGCGTATTTCTCCATGGCGCCTGGGCGACGGCGGAGAGGCTGGGCTGTGAGGGCAGTGCAGTGCTTGATGCTGCTGCCTTACCTGGTAGGCACATTGGTACTGGCCACGGGGCTATTCTTTCCATCGTACTCGCACCCTCCGAAGCAGTATCTGGACCTACGGAGACGGATTGAAGGGAGCGACAAGAGCGGAAGAGGCAACCCGAATAATGAGAAGGTGTTCGTCGCTACGAGTCTCTACGATCACGCGGGGGAGCTGCTTGGTGGGAAGTGGGGTGAGAATCTGAAGGAGTTAGTGGAGGTGCTGGGCGAGGACAACGTCTTCCTGAGCATATACGAGAATGATCCTGATGAGGGCGCGGAGGCTGCGCTGTTGGATTACGAAGCTGGTATGGCGGCGGACAACGCTATCGTGTCCGAGCATCTGGATTTAACTGAGCTGCCGCATGTCACGACGCCTGAAGGAGCGAGCAGACTCAAGCGCATTACCTTCCTGGCTGAGGTGAGGAATCGCGCTCTGCTGCCACTGACTGATCCGGAATCTGTTGCCTCGAAGACGAAATTCGATAAGCTCCTCTACGTCAACGACGTCTTCTTCAATGCAGCTGACGCAGCGAATCTGCTCTTTTCCACGAATGTTGACGAAACTACGAATCGCACCGATTACCGCGCTGCGTGCGCGGTGGACTTTATCAATCCATTCAAGTTCTACGACACCTTCGCTACGAGGGACGCCGAGGGAAATCAATTGGGCGTGCCCTTTTATCCGTGGTTCACGAGAACAGGAAATGCCGCCAGTCGAAATGACGTGCTTGCTCAGAAGGATGCTGTGAGGGTCAAGTCCTGTTGGGGAGGCATGGTGGCGTTCGAGGCAAAGTGGTTTCAGCCGCATCTCCATGCCCTGAAAATTGCTTCGCCAGCAAAGTCGAAAACCGCAGTCTCTGACCACGCCAACGATACGACAGGCCTCTGCTTCCGCGCCGAAACGGACACCTACTGGGATGCCTCCGAATGCTGCCTTATCCACGCCGACCTCGCCGCACTCTCTGCTACGTTTCCAAACTCCGAGGACACAGGCGTCTACACAAATCCCTACGTGCGCGTCGCCTACACACCCGCCACCCTCCGCTACCTACCCTTTACGCGCCGCTTCGAGCGCCTCTACCCCTGGATTCATCACCTCATCAACGTCCTCGCGAATCGCCCAGGGTATAATCCAAGGCGGCTGCAAGTGGAGGGCGAGAAGGTGAGAGATGTGGTGTGGAGTAAGGAGAAAGGGGTGTTTGAGAATGTGGAACGGGTGGCGGGCGCGGGAGGGTTTTGTGGCGGGAGGATGATGGAGTATCTCAAGGAGGGCAATGAGGGAGAGGGAGATGAGGGAGGAAAGTGGGGATTCGAGAAGGTGCCGCCCGAGGTGCTGGATGGGGGATGAGGGGGAGTGAACGTGTATGTCTGGGCTATATGGAGATCTCACCTATGGACGAGGAGGTCGTTGTCGATTTAGCGTTGGCGCTGGTTGTGGGTTTAGGACTTGGCATAGGCAGCACATCTAGCACACCTACAACGCATCGCAGTCTGGCGTAAGCCGACTGCTCAATCTAGCCCTTCGGCGATTCTATCCATCGCGTGACGCCGATATGTCTGATGCCGAGTGTCACCAGTACACCGAAGAACGCCGATCTGCCCTGGTGTGCCGTCGTAGAAGCCCGCCTCCCCGGGTCACGCAAAACATGAAGGCGGCCTCAAATACCGAGTACATACAGCTGCCGTATCCGTCGTGGTGCGACGCTCCAAGGGTGAAGACTCCGATGAAGATGTGTGCAGGTGACTTGATCGGTCGTTACACGGCATGCGCAGTGAGTCGATCGATGCGACATCATCTGCTTGTATCAAGTGCGATACAAGGCCATCAAGGTGACACGAAAGCGAACTCGATGTCAGAGGGGTATCATGGGCCGCAATCTATGTATCTATATGCCTGATTTCAAGTCCCCAGACATGTCGACTGGTGATGTGAGCATGAGTGCTAGGCGCTCGAAAGGCTTACTCCCTTTTGCAGCCTAGACTCACTTCTCTGTCTCCCAACACTGCAGCTCTGGCCTGTATGATGGCTGCGATCTCGAGCACGAACTCTTGTAGCACAATCACATTCGTCAAGACATGATTCAGGGTTGCTGTCTTCCCTCCAATTTCACTGTCCGTTGATGAAGGAAACGTCAGGACCTGCATCAAGACATCTGTGGTCGACGGACTCTCTGGCGGCGGTGGAAGGAAGAGCGAGGGCTTCGCTGGTGATGGCGAGGCTCCAGAGCTCGTATCTCCAACTTCCGGAGTGCGAAGAGGCAGGTCGCTGCCTGCTGCTGACTCGATGTTGTTACCTGTCGCTCCCGCGTTCGCATTCTGCTGGACAGGATCCGGGCTCGAAGCCACGTCAGTCATCGACGCGTCGACGTCCGCAGCTTGTAGCATGTGCTTACGCCCGGAGATCAGTTGATCGAGGTTTGGCACTTGCTGACGTACAACATCGAGTTCAGCTGCGAGGCTACGAAAGATGGTGTATAGTCGAGGCACATGTGCGGCGTTCTCGGGCCAGATAGGCGTCCGATAGCTCGCTTCTAAGGCAACTATATCGTCGTTCTCGTCATCAGTCAAGTGCATCTGCCATAATCGTTGCGCGGCAGGGCGCTGCGGCTCAGCAAATGCGTAGGCCGCAGACTCCAGGCAGACCCAGCCGTTAAGGCACAGTATCGTACACGACGCAACCGACGCTAAGGCGTGCGTAAGCGCTAAATTGACGTCTAGGCTGTTGGTCCAAAACGTGCTCAGTTGTGCCGATAGCAGGCGCATGAAGGCGTCAGAGCTAGGCAGCATGTAGGTATTGGGCGTAGCTTTGTTCAATTGGGAATCTTGCGACGAAGTGTCAGGCAGCTGTGCCTCAATGACTGTGCGGGCGTCGTCCACCAGGTCAGTGAAGGTATCATCAAGTGCATGATCATGTAATGAGGCCGCTAGCCTTGCGTACATCTCACATTCGATCTGCAGGGCTCCCACACTGCGTGCCAAGTCTCCACCATTGGTCGGCTGGACGCTAAGCAGTCTACCGAATGCATAGCGAGGCTGACGAGTGAAAATCGTCGTAGATAGTGTGAGGGCAGCAAAGACAGTCTGGGCGCTGCTGGAGGTCAAGCTATTGTGGATCAGATCTACCAGGCTGAACAAGGCTGGCTCAACAGCCATTTCCGGATCCTTTGGGGCCGTGATGAACAAAAGACTCTGCCTTCGCTTCAACGCTGTTGGGGACCTGAGTGGCATGCTTGGTCTATGCGGTGTCGTTACTACTGCCTCAGGCGCTGATGCAGGTAAGATGGCGAGCAAATATGTGAGGATACTGTGGACCAGATCCTGATAGTCCAATGCGTGCAATATAGTGTTCACGTAGATCAACACCGCTACAGATGAGCCGGCGTCTGTGTCGCTTGACTGCAAGATCGAAGGATAAAGCAACTGCTGGAGGAAGAGAATCTGGAAGTGATCAAGCAGAGTCTGCTTGACGTCTGGGCTTCGACAGTGGTTCAGCACGTCTTGCCAAAACGCCAAGTAAGAGAGAAAGGTGGCGATGTGCGCCTGATGGCGTTCCGAGAACGCGGACTCTGCAGTCGCCCGTGGATGCGTAGTGCTGTAATCACTCATGGCGAGCACAGCCGGCAGCGTTGCATCAGGATGCAGTATACTGAGTTCGCGCGAGAGTTGACTGTATAGGGCACCAAGTCCAGAAGCCATGAGTGTGGGCAGATCGCTTGACACAACCCACTCCTCTAGGTCGACGGACCTCCCGGTAGCCTCGAAGATGTAAAGAAGACCGGTCCTTGCGAAGTCGCCGATGCGACCTTCGTGATGCACCCGTCCCATCAGGAGGTAGCAAAGTGGGAAGTCGTCTTTCTGGGTAATACCCACGAATGATTTTTTCTCCCTCACAAAGACATCCTCGAGCTCAGGCTTCGCAGTGGAAGCAAACCAGACTGGCAGGATTTTGGGTTCCAGACGTATCTTCGCGGCAATGGAGAAGAGCAGCTCGAGGACAGACGTCTCTGTCTCGACTTCGAGCAATATGCCGCCGCTATCAAGCAGTCTCGTGACTAAGCGCATCAGACTCTTCGCGAAGGACTGGCTTGACAAGAAGTCCTCTTCATCACTGTCTACAAGCGTTGATAACAGCTCGACAGTAGCGTGGATAACGCCTCCATGCTGGCTAATGACTGCCACCCGCGAGACCAGTGCATGTATCTGTTGAGTCGCAGCGTACTGCAGGCACGAATGCGGTGATGGTGCCCTGGATTCGTCCCGAATCAATTGTGCGAGGCGCGTGAAGAGCTTCTGAAGCTCAGCGAGCGTGACCCCATCCCTCGCGAGGTTCCGAGGCTGGTCACATAGATGCTGGATCTGAGCGTATGCTTTCTTGAACCGCGCTAGACGAGCATTTGGATCTGATGCATTGGAGGACGGGACTCGCTTTTGCGGTGCTGGGCTGCCGATCAGCCGTGACCAGAAGTCCATCGCCAACACTTTCGCATCATGACATTGAGTTGCCAGTAGGAGATGCACCCGTCATCCGCTACCTTCGAAGATATCTGAGAACACGGTGGACGCAACTGGCAGCTTGAGCATGAGGCCTTAGATTGGCGCCCGCTTACATAATTTATTGGTCCGTGCCGTACACATCTGCTCCTCAATCACTTCACCTTCTGCAATTTGAAAGCGTATCGATCGCTCTACCTCCGGCAAGACCGGATTGATGGAGCCGGCACCGGAATCGCGCGACATACCTGTTAATGTTGTATTTGGGCCTCCAGCACGCCAAGAGAGCGGATGTGCCGCTGCTGATGATCTCGACGAGCGAAGCCTTACGCTCAGAAGGTTAGCAATGGACCAAGATAGTTTCTCCCGCCAGAGTCGCGTCTCTCGCCAGTATGGCGCCCAAGATCCTTCAGACACATGATATTGGCACCGCAGTGCATGTGAATCTTGGTTCGCGGGCCACGGCACCGCTGAGTATGCCTATTGTCCGATTGGGAGATCCTACTGTAGGCACACATTATTCATATCACCTTCTCTATCGGGTTGCACTCTACTATCATCCCCTGCCTACATCTAGCAATGATCAGAATCCTATGCACTGTCGGAACCTCGGTTCGTCAGTGGCAGCCCTAGTCCTGCCTCGTCATTGATTGCAGCGGCCTCAGTGTACCTCTGTTGCGAAACCCGAGCTTTAGCCTGATGCGGATATAATGCACGCTGCAGGTTGCCTCGTTGCCTCGTTTCAGCGATGTTGCTACTTGTCTGGCACCTGCAGGGAGCCGGGAGCTCGTCTGCTTGTCTCACGGTCACTAGCTTGGACCGGTGAAGCAGAAATCAGTGCATACGGCCAGAGCGCTGGAAGTCGCGAGTCATCTTATAGCGCAGGATCACCCTTGGAATCCTCCACAACTCAGCTTCGTAAATTTCGCATTACAGGCTTACGGCCTACGCACTCTAGATAGCTTGCAACCGCTGGCACTAAGACCAGAGCTCGGTAGGCTCACACGGCTGTCAAGAAGAAAGAACCTTGCATGGCGTGACGCACACGACTTGCCATCGACTATCTCATTGGCACACCATACTTTCTCTTGCGCAGAGAGTGCCAGAAGTATTGTTGTCTAGACACAGCCACTTTGCCTTGAAGCGCCTTCGGGACTCAACGTGTCGAACCTCAGAACGGGATGGTCCACTGGCCTCAGGCCCTCGACTGGCGAAATCTCTCATCGTTGCGGGAGAGTAGCTCTTGGCATCACGGGTGTCTATCGGTGTGGACGAGCACATCAGCCATCAAGTTCAAGGTGAGAAACCCTAGCATACTCAACGCTGGGTGCGCTCTTGCTTCTCTCGGAAGATGATGTAAGGAATCGTTCGTTTCTGCATTTCCAATGGTCGTCACGCCTCTTCTTGATCTCTCCATTCCAACCTGCACTCCCTCGTCATCACAGGCAACGCGAACCTCGAGGCATACTGCAAGCCGCATCGACAGATACGCTGATGGCATTCGCTGCCTCGCCGGGTCTTGCAAGCGCACTGATGTACCCTGTTAAAGTATGTACAGCGCGGTGAATGCAACAGCGCGCGTCTGCAGGGCCTAAGCCTCGAACAGCGCATCGGTATAAGCTCCCTCTGATGAACGACCAAGTCAATACTAAGACAAGCCGCGGAGTCACTGTCATTGCTAACGGCGATTAGGGGGTGTGCAACACTGCGGATAGCGCTCACGCATCACCAAGTATGCGAATCGACACCGCCAGCGCTAACATGATACATGATGTGACACGCCGCGGCTTTCCAAATGGCTACGAGGGCGATAGTCGTCACACCGGGCGTCACGGCGTGTTGAGAAGGCGCTGCTCAAACGTTCGTGGTATGCCAACGATGCGCTGATGTTCATCTCGCAATGGTAATGATGGCGTCAAGCTTGTCATGGCCGGTGAGGAGATCCCGCATGTCTGCCAGCCACAAGTGCACGGTTTTTGCCTGCCTAACGAGGCGGCTGCTAGATCATGCCAACTACTAGCCATGATGCAGAGATCTTGCATAGGCCGAGAGCAGCGCCTCCATAAAGCCGTCACTCGGTCATGGTCGCGTGCATGCACGCTCTGATGTCACCTGGATCAACACCGGCATCACACCATCTGGTCGGCCTCGGGGTTCGCCTATACACTTGTATACGCAAAGAAATCGTGACTGTGAGACAAGCGACTGCTTAAGGGGAGCAGTAAAAATTGACAGCAGTCTTTGGATCGGAAGGCAGCACGCAACGTTTGCGCTACCCCGCGGACGCACCTCTGCACACTGTCATCCTATGTCACGATGACTTCCATGGCTTGTGAAGTAGACGGACCCTTCGTGACTTGAGCCTCTTTGGAGGTTATGCGATTGGCAATGTTTGCTGCTCGCCTAGCGTCGATCGACCGGGCACCCGCGTCCGAGGCAAGTTGAGCATAGACTGGCAATCCAGCCACGTTCTAGCTGATGAAGTCCCGTTGCGTTGCCAGTGTTGTTAGCGTGATGCTGAGAGGCAGTATTGTTCTGTATTTCATCAGTATGATACCGGGGCGGATTTCTGCACAGCAGGAACTCGTGCAGACCCTAAGGCCGGGAAAGAAGGCAAATGGGCGCTGTCCGCAGACGGCGTCTAGTGATACCGTGCATCAGCCCCAAAGGCAAGGCGACTGGGTGGGGCGGCCTCCCGGACCCGAGCTGCATCATTCCTAGCCATCGCAGTAGGCCAACATATTACTGACGAGCAATATCCGATGTTAGCGTCAGCCTTTTCTTGAAGGCTTGCCTTTCGCGCGGACAGCCCAGTATATTGTAAGAGGCTATTCGTCTTCGTCTGCTCATCTTCAAGCACTCTGAAGCAGCGCTCTGCGCCTGGTGAGTTGATCCCCGTACAGCTTCGACCAACGACTTTGTCCATCTCTACGCCAGAACACCCCATGTGTTTGCTATTAAGGATCTCAAACACACAAGCATACGTGATCGTGCGTTTCCTACATGTTGTTCAGCCGATGAAGATTCGATTGAGACTGACTCTTTGGCAGCCTCAGGAAGAATCAGCATACATTCGGCGAAAAGACAGTGCAGTCTTCGTCACATAAAGTATGCAGACAGCCGAGTCTGCTTGGGCACGTCACTACGAACGAGCATCAGCTACTTACAGTACCGATGTCTTTGCGCCTGCGTTGGTTGATGGTCAACGTCGCAACACTGCACGTGATGCGGCTGAACCACACTTTCCGCTTAGCGGCGGCTCCATCGGCGATGGCCGGGAGGCCGCCCAGCGCGATTTGATGCACCACGCAGCCAGGTAAGTCATAAGCACATCACCGTCCCGCCACTGTGGGCTGTCATCGCCGGCCCCTTTTAGGTCGACGTGCTTGGTCACCGACTGGAGCCTGGCTGACATACACATATAGTAATGGCGAAGTGGGTACATTCGACTGTGATACCTCTTCGCATTCAACAACGTCCAGCCCCGGCGTGATGCATGACGATCACCAAGACGAACACACCCCGTCGTCCAACGCATCTTATGGCAGCCGTGGTCCTTGGACCTCATCGCCTGAAGCGCCTAACCTCAGTGCGTTGCGCCTGAAGACCGAGACGCCCCCTGGCGTGGAACCAGGATCATACGGACTCCGACCTGTTGTCAGTAGCAATTGCAAGCGATATGCTGATGACGAGCCGGAACGCAGGGCGTTCAAGAGATCGCCGAGTTGTGACCCCAGCTATGGGCCCAACTGTGGGCAGCGTAGCGCCGCACCGCATCGTAGATCTATTGTCCGTGCAACCTCATATGCTTCACCTGCGAAATCAGGTAACACGCAAGGTGGCATGGTACCAAATTGTGGGATAAGTAGCGCTGTGCCACTCACCAAGACGCAAGCCTTGGACTATATTGTCCAGCATGACTCCGGGTACGGGACTATGGACTGTGTCGGGCCCACGCCTTTGCAGCGTGACCGTGACCGCCAGCCTCGGACGGAGCTCTCTTGCGCCGATCGCTATGACAGGATACCTCAGTGCGGTGTCACCTCCGCTGGGCGTGGCAAGAGATCGGTCGCTATGGCAGATCAGTCCGTGACCTCAATGCGTCCTCAACCTGAGACAATACCCATCTCGCGGGAACAGCTTGCCGTCGAGGTTAAGGGGATATATGCTGGTCTCGTCATGGTAGAGGCCAAGTGCGTTAATATAGACAATCAGAAGGCGGCTGACCTTCAGGAAAACTTGACACCTGAGCAATGGCAAGCGCTTATTGCCCTGCACCGCACTCTTCTTTACGAACACCACGACTTCCTTATGGCTACTCAGCATCCTGCTGCAACTCCAGCGCTGCGAGGGCTAGCCACGAAGTACTGTATGCCCGCCCGGATGTGGAAGCACGGCATACATGCCTTCCTTGAGGTGCTCCGTCATCGCAGGCCTCAGTCGCAGGAGTACATGCTGTCTTTCATCTATCTTGCCTATCAGATGATGGCCCTGCTGCTTGAGACGGTACCTGGATTCACGGACACCTGGACCGAGTGCCTCGGGGATCTGGCTCGCTACCGCATGGCGATCGAAGAGGACAAAGAATCTCACGCTGCTTGGGGTGATGTCGCGCGCAGCTGGTATCAAATGGCTTCTGACAGGCATCCTGCAGTTGGCCGCCTCTATCATCACCTGGGGATCCTGCAGCGACCCTCGTTGTGCAAGTTGTTCTATTACTCTAGATCCTTGACTTCAGTCATTCCATTCTACAACGCTAGAGAGTCTCTCACCACGCTCTGCGCTCCAATCTTGAAGGACGATCAGGCACTCAAGAACGGCAGCCACTCGGCTGAGGCGATGTCTATTTGCTTCCATGCTCGGGTGTTTGCCGGACAGCCTGAGGACATCATAACCCGAGACGGCAGTATCGCACTTGCGCTACTCGACAAGCAACCCAGCATCAAGATCGCTTCCTATGGCGTTCACCTTGTCGTCACCAGCATTGCCGCGCTTCTCAGCTTTGGTGCGCCCGAGAATCATTATCGTCAGATGTTCGACAACGCGCTCAATTACCAGATGCACATCAATCGATCTGAGTTCCCGACTACCAGAAATTACGTTATTGATACTTTCCTGGATCTTTCACGCTCATTACGGCCCCTTTCTTTCGTCACGGAGTTTCTGTACACGGCTATCAATACGGTGGTACGGCGGCAACCTTCGAAGTCTGACATACAGGACTTGCTTCCCTTCATCCACATCTCACTCACTTGGCTCTCTGCAACCCACACCTTGCGCTCTCGCTTCCAACCCAACGACCCGCTGCTGCGCACAATCACTCATTTGATCGACGACTCTCGCCTGGATTGGTCCGCAGTGGCGGAGTTTCTGAATGCTACAGCTGCCATCTACCCCATCACATCCCGCATTGAGCTCTTCGCTCGCCAGGGTATGTTCCCGACGGGCGGCAAGCCGTTGCATGAGGACTACTCAATACGAGGACTGGTGTGGGCGCAGTGGTACTTTTCGCCTGACTGGTTCGCTGGCATGGAAGACGATGATGGGTCGCGCGCGCTCGATGATACTGAGAAGAAGATCGCACGCGCTGAGCGCACTATCTGGCTCGGCCTGAGGATGGCAAGGCAGCATGGGTGTTTCCTAAAATACGATGAGTCGACGAAGCGCTTTTCCGCGGCGTCCACGAGCTCCACGGTCACTGTCAAGACCGAGACCACCTTGTCCTCTCGTGCAAGCTCGACGTCACCCCGTGCGTCCACGAGCTCATCGCTTGAGAGCGACTTCGTCCTCGTCTCGCAGCCTTCTTCGCCACCTGCGGGGCTAACATACGCAAGCGTCGCCGCCGGGACAACTCCAAACACCATGTTTGGCAGGCGCACGCTCAACCCTGTACCGACCAAGGTACGAGTCAAACGCGATTACTCCTCATCGAGCAAGCACATCAGGCGGTGCTCGGACGCAGATGTCAAGGTGAAGCTAGAGGAGGGGATGGAGGTAAGTTGATACGTGCCAGGTCTTCGCCGCAACCGTAGCAGTACATTTCGGATGTGTGGGGCGGAACCCTTGCAAGTTTGGTGGATGGATGTGCTCTTGTCGTGGTCGTGGACTGGGGAGACACTGAGCGTGCGCACGAAGCTCTGGGTCGGGGAGCCGTCTGTAAATGTTCGTGCATCTAATTCATGTGCATATGGGGATTTTGGCATCAAACCTGTGTTCTTGCCGCAGTCCAATCGCTCAGTCCGCGTGCGACGAGTAGTGGGCGCCGCGAACTGGTCATAGTGTCAAGCACGTGGCCTTCGATGGATCGACGTGCCTGCTTGCCTTGCAAGGCACCGCTGCGGAGGATCAAAGGCGGCTTGCACAATGGCTGATCAGGGGTACGGTGGCACGCGTCAGATTAGCCGAAGCACGATCTAGGTTCGTTGATCTCTTGACTCGGTCTACCACACTGGAGTAGCGACGAAGATCACGAATACTTCGTCAAGACAGAGGTAGGGTAGTCTTCGTAGACTGGCAATAGAATCTTGAAGAGCCGTATTGTAGCGAGTTCATTGAGATGAGCTGGCAAAATCTTACGCTTTATGGCCGTGATCTAGATCAGCGATGGTCCTTCTTGCTCGAGTAAATTATGTGTAGTTTAGCAGCCATGTGGAATCCTGGGACATGGGCGGCCGCGCAGTCGCTGTAGTAAAAACGCAAGGCAAACTTTTCTACGCCACGACCATCAGTGCTGACCGAGCCCGCCAAGAACATATGGGTGATCCGTGCACCTCAGGATCATTCTCGCAATTGAGAACCATGAGACAATGTCCTCATGGCAGTGCACTCTTCCCATTCCATATGACTTCGACCATACCTCATCATGTCTGTAACTCGAATCCGATCAAGTCATCGGTCGTCCTTCCTCCAAACCTCCTCAAGAACCACTAGTTGTTTCAACACACATACATCTGACACACGTCCAACACATCATGCCGGTTGTGACGAACAATGGACCTCTCTCAGCAGCCATGGAGCCAACACTCCGCCGCCGCCCTGTCCCCTCCGACCCACTGCTCGCCGATGTGGGAGGACTCGGTCGACTCTGTGCTTGCCCGGCTGAAGCACTCGTGTGCATCAATGGAAAGCCACATCCTCTCCACGGGGAGCACGGGTCGAACCTCCTGCCGCATGCCTGCGCGTTCGACAACTTATGTATGGTCGAACATGATCAACCACATCGCGTACGTCCTAGGAATGTGATGGTCGATACGCAGGGTCGAACCTCAACGGCGCCCTTTTGTGGTCGAGGCTCGATGCTGTCGACCAACGTGACGATCAACGCTGGTCATGGTCGAGATTCGATGCTGGTCATGGGCACGACGTCGTATCCAAGCCATCCTCAGAAAGTAATGGCGCGCAGACCTTGCATGGTCAGGTCGGGACAGGGAACAAGGTCGACGTCGGATGCTCAACTTTTTCCATCGCAAGCCGGTCCGGTAAGCCTGCTCTCCTTTTCGATCTCAATTGTCGTAACAATCTGTTGTCCAGTACACATGCTGACCCATTGCGATCCAGGTCCGAAGCTACGCCATGGCACAGTGGCTGGACAGCCTTGACAACATCCCGGCGCAGCTGCGTCGTCGATCATCGTCCTAATGAACACCTGGCCTGTCGTATGACAGAATGTCATAGGAGATGTCGTCGACGGGTCCAAGCGCGAGAGGCAGACGAAAGTGATGCTGTCTTCGATGCCCCTGTACGAGGCGGCGTACTTGACGGCAGCATTACCACCAATATCAGCGAAGCAGAGTTCTGCCATGATCATATTCGCTCTCATTAGCGAATCAACACATGACCGTCCAATGGTCACCCCAAGAACCCTCTCACCGCCCCACCCACCCCCTCAAGATCAAGCAAGAAAGTATCATGCCCAAACAGACTCCTCTCCTCTCCTAGCTCAACGTGGGTCACATCCTTGTTCCCAGCTTCCTTCAGCGCATTGGCGATCTCGCGCTGCTGGAAAGCCGGGAACAGCAAGTCCGTAGATACGCCAAGCACAAGGATAGGGTGATTCTTCAGTGGCGCAAGACCTGCGATCAGATCACTAGGTGTCGAAGTCTTCGACGGCGGCGTCGCAGGCGACGCTTCCGAGGTCGAAACATCAGGCGAAGTCTCCTCGTACGGCTTGTCCGGTAAGTCAAGTGTGCATGCATCGGCAATCGTCGTCGTAGCCGGCGCAGCTGCACTCCGTAGCTTCCACGCATTCCCCTCCCTTCGCTTCCTAGTAGCAGCCTGCATCTCCGCCCCGAGATCAAACAGATCCATAGCTTTACTAACGTACAACAGACTGTTCGCGTCAAACTCCAGACACCACTTCTCCCCAGCATGATCCAGATACGTTTCGATCAAGAAATCCGGACACAGAGCCGGTGGCTTGGAGTCATCGACTCGCCGTCGTCCGAATCTGGCCTCCCACTCCGGTCCGCTGCGGTAAGTGATCGTGGCAATCTCGCGCGCGAGCTTCATCCCCGTGTGAGGAGGGAGGGAAGTGTAGTAATTTCCCCTTGTGGAAGACCAAGCAGGGTCGTGGATGAGGACTTGGCGCTGCGTGTGTCGCATAGCGATGCTGTACGGATGACTACGCGCGCAGCCTGATATTGACACGATCCTTCCCACTCGCTCGGGCGCCATGAGGGATATAGCGAGAGACTGCATGCCGCCCATGCTGCTCCCGACGCTGGCGTACAGTTTGTTGATGCCGAGATTGTCGAGAAGAGAGTACTGAGCGCGCACCATGTCCGCCATTGTTAGAATGGGAAAAGAGGTGCCGTAGTGCTTCCCAGTCAAAGGCGAGATGGAGGAGGGGCCGGTACTGCCATAACACCCTCCCAGTACGTTCGTGCAGATCACAAAGTACCTATCCGTATCTATCGGCGCACCTGGACCAATGAAGCGTTCCCACCAGCCTGCCTTCGGGTTGGACGGCGTGCTATGTGCATGACTGCTCGCCGAAAGCCCAGTATGAAGTAGGATAGCATTGCTCTTGTCCTTGTTCAACGTGCCCCAAGTCTCGTAGGCGATGTCGAAGCTCGGTAGCACGCCACCCCAGTCTAGCAGTATGGGCTCGCTGCTATGGAAGGTCTCGTGCTCACCCGCTGTGTAGCTTGGCTCCGGTCCTTCGAGGGAGCGCTTGCTGTGCAGTTTTTCTGTCTTTGCTTCGACTTTGTCCAGGCAGGGGAATGAGAGTGGTGTGTTCTCAATTGCTGGGATCACGGTGTCGACTTCGGGAATGCGCTGACGGGCTGCTGCTTGGGAAGCGATCTTGCTCGAGCTGTGGAGGCATCGTGGGGTAGGGATGGAGCGGACCCGAGGATTCGTTTTGCGGGCAGAGCGTGTGATGCTGCGCGAGATAGCCGCGCAGGACCTGGGAACGTTCATCTTGTCCTGTATTCTACAGTATGACGAATGAGCAGCTCAGTGCATTAAGAACATCGTAGGAAGAAGGTGCATTTCTCAGCAGCCAAAAAAGTCCCGAAGCACGCAATTGCGGGTGAGGTTCTAGGCTCACACAAGCGTTGCGGTACAGGTGCACCGCACACCACGAACGAGACAACACATTCAACATACCTATACATTCGACTGGGGCGCGTGAAACGGGTTTACAAGAGACGTGGTGACGCTTTAATGCTGTATATGCTCTGCCGTAACATTCATCCATCCCATATGTACCGCTCAGATCTAGTAGATAATCCAACACCATACAGGTCCCGGCTCAAAAATATACATACACCCGATACGCAACGCCATAACCCCAATGCTGCAACATCACTGAGTTGAAGTGATACCGAGGTAAGCAAGAGAGCTCGCGAAAGCTGCCGTCACGGCGCCAACAAGAGGCCCGCCAACGCTCTGCTGTCGCTTGCGTGGTTGAGACGCATCTCCGTCAAAGGGATCGCCATCTTCCTCATCGACAGCCGAAGCCGGTACGGCAGTTTTGTCGTCCTGAAGGTATACTATCGACCATGTCAGCAACAGTCCCACACACTGTAGGCGAGTCTGGTCAAGTACTTACCATGCGGCCTTACGAACCAAGTCAGCACAAACGCCACCCCGAACGTACTCGTCAAACACACGAACACAGTCTGTGTGAACTTCCCCACCGTAGCAGCATAGATCGCGCTGAAAATGGTCGGCGCCACGACCCTAGCCAACGCATGCAACAATCCACTCGCGCCCAGCAACTGCCCAGTCTGATCCGCAGGCACATGCTTCGTGAGCGCAGACTGCAGCACCGGGCTTCCAATCCCACCAATGGCCGCCACAGTGCCGGAGAGGATCATCATATTCCCGCTGCGCGCGAGAGTGTAGCCCAGGTAGCCCAAAGTGTCAAACAAGACCGCGACGCGGATGATAGACAGATCAAAGTTATCGCTCCCGGACGCCTTGCTCTGCTTTGGCCCGCCTGGCTTGCCTCTCACAAGCCTGGTGAGCAAAGGCATGACGACTAGCAGGCAGAACACGCGGCAAATATTGACTATGCTGATAAATCTCGCAGATTCGAAAGTCTTCCAGCCAAATTGGTAGTTAGTATAGATGATCACTACGGTCATGGAGCCCATGGCCACGCCGAACATGATCGTATCGACTGCTGCTAGCACTACCAGATTCGAGCGAAGCCGGTTCGAGGACCCAGAGCCAGTAGGCCAGAGTACTTTCAAGGGCGCGAAGAGGTTAAAGCTGCGGAGTTGATTGACCCAGTCCAGATTTTCATCCATGTCTCGTTTGGCTATCGCATGCTTCGCTCTTGCAGCATGCTGGCGTTTCGCAGACAGCGACTCCGGGACGACTAACGCGATGAAGCAGATGAAGAAGATGTGCACTGCCAGCAAGATGTAGAAGATAATCACGATTTTGCCTGTCCACTTGACGATGTAGCCAGCCAGGATCGGTCCCAGCGCGACGCCGCTGAAGAGACAGCCGTGGATGTAGCCAAACGCCACGTTCCGCTGTGATGCAGGTACAGTGTCCGTAGCGTAGGCGTTCACAATCGCCATGGCGACTATGAAGGAGCCTGTTAAGCCATCCAGCGCGGAGCCCAGAAGTAGCCACTCAACGCGGAAAGTATCCGGATGCAGCGCTGCGATAATTGTGAAGATCTCGTTCGCGATCGTGCCAAAACTCGTAATGATCAAGATCTTCTTCCGCCCATACCGATCGCTCAGCGCGCCCAATCTCGGACTCGTGACCGCGCTTATCAGACCCGAGATCAACCCAATCCACAACGTGAACAATGTAACCTTACTCGACACCTCCGGGATTCGGCATTGATCGTTGTTCGAACCCCCTGTGAAATCCACAGGCACCATCGTGAAACCTGGCTCTGTTGCCGCGCGCTCATCGTAGTATTCCTTACAAACCAACTGCAGGATCAGATTGATTTTCGGCGACATTGACCCGCCAAACGCCAATGCCATGAGGAGGAACGGTGCCAGCACCCATATCAGGTTCGGTCGTTTGTGCCATGGCAGATGTGCGAAGTCGTCACCGCCAGACCAGCTTTCTTTACGATTATCGTATTTCTGGGGAAGGAGAGGGGAGTCTTCGCTGGGTTCTTCGTCTTCGACGCTGGGAAGTTGGGTGGTGATGGAAAGGTCGTTGCCGCCATTCACGGGCTTTGTACTGCCATTGCCTTGGCGCTTCCTGCGCTCTTGCTCTCGTCTCTCCAAATCCATCTCCGTGTCAATCGCATGCTCGGCGGGCTCCATCGTTGTGGCCGGACCGTATATCTCAATGCGCTTTCAGGGCTATTGCATGGCTGCTAGGGGATGCTAGGTGGGTGGCGAGTCGCTCGTCGTGGGTGACATGCCCACCGTCGATCAGGGGTCAGGAGTATAATGGGACGATACCAATGGGCAGAGGCAGAGGAGTGTCTTGGATGTAGACATGTAGGCAAGCGAGCGCCACGTTATCAAGAAAGTAAGCATCATACCGTATGCGAGGTGCAGCCTTATCTCCGTCCCAAACGTGCGGGTGTGGCTCGAGAGTCCGCTTGCTTTCAAAATGGCGGAAGGCGCGATGAGATCTCCTTCATTCCCATTGTCCGCATATACCCTGCTCTGATTACGAGTCCTGTCTCTCCAACGATACCTGGCTTATTTCTGCTGTTCCATGATAGACCTGCTATGCTCTCATGTCGATATTCTCCTGCCCTGTGCAGGAAATGACGGAGAGATCTGAGATCTGAAACGCCACACACGGATATCGGGATAACTTGGACGGAGTCCCGACAGCTCTTTACCGTTGGTCAGCCAAGTACAAGCCCCATTCACGACGACCAGTTCCGCAAGACTTGCGTCAGCAATGTACGGCGGCGTCTCTCAAGCGGCCCTGATGTCGAAGCACGGCCCTGAGGTCGAGTGTGAACGTAGCGTCAACACAAGTTCATATCCTACATTACTGCATTACTCATGTATCATGCATCGTCCCTCCCTAGTACCATGTCATCCTCAACTACCATTTCTCTTCGCGTCCTGATCTTTAGCTCTCCCGATCAGGAGTTCAGGCCCTCCAACCCTGCCCGCTGCCACCGCCTCCTCCTCGACCGCCCTGTCGTCCGCCCCAACCGCGAGCCCCGCCCCCATGTCCACCCCACCCACCAGCACTCGTTGTAGGCTGACCAGAGCTCTCCGGTGCCCATCCTTCCCCGGTCTCACTTGGCTTCCCGGAACTCTGGGTGCCCCAAACCGTCGTCGAGCTCGTCGTAGGCTGGTACACCGTGCTACAACTCTGCGTCTCGTACACAGTCTCAGTGGAGTACACCGTTGTGACGCCCGTACTCGCGCTAATGATAGTGGTATTATAGCCCTGCGCTGTGGTATAGTACGTCGTACCTGGGAGGGTGACGATCTGCGTTGAGACGGCTGTGATCGTGCTTGCTGGAAGAGGCGTGACAGGACCGGCGGGGAGGGTAACGGTAGCTGTGGCCTGTTGGATCGATGTTACGTACACAGTTGATCCTGGTGCAGACTCATAGCTCGTTTGATAGACGGTCTGGCCTGGAGCAGTTGGCCAGCCCGTTTGGTAGACTGTCTGCCTGGGAGCTGTTTCGTAGCACGTGCTGGTAATAGTCGCTGTAGTCGTGCTCACCCAAGTCGGCTGGACCGGACAAACTGGCACGACAATCGTTGCAGTAGCAGAAACAGTCTGGCCTGGCGCTGTGATGTAGACCGTCCGACCAGGTGCAGTTTCGTACGCCGTGCTAGTAGCATAGCTCGTCTGATACACCGTGATCGGCATCTGCGCAACGGTCGATGTGACTTCCTCGGTGGCAGTGGAGACCTCGTAGACTGTATTTATCTGCCTCCTGTCAGCTTCTTGTCGCATGCTTGTGGATGTCTGCAAGCTACTCACCTGTGTCACAGGGACTTCCCGTGTCTGTGTCCACTCACTGTTGACCGTGTACACCGAGTTGACGGTAAGCGTGTGTTCAGCAGTCACAGTGCTCGGTGCCTCGTAGGCGGTGGTATAGACCGTGACAGGAGTCGTGACAGTCGCGTACTCCGTGTTGTACACCGTAGTCGGGGCCTGGGTCTTCGTAATAGTCGCATAGTTAGTCTCGCAATATGTCTCCGTGGTGTAGACGGTGCTAGGTGCCTGGTCTTCCTGTCAGCGGGCGAGAAATGCAGTCCGGCGCAGTGCCACATACCAAAGTAGACGTCGATGTAACAGTGAGCTCATCTGTAATCGTCGTTGAGTGATACCACGTCGACGCAGGCACAGTCGCGGTCAGGACGATAGTCTGCGGCGGACCAGCCGGCAATGTGGATGTACTCGTGATAGTCGAGCCTGTGTCCCAAGTCAGCACATCGTTCTATGCTCCACGTGGGCAGCTTACCCGGCAAAGTCGAGTACACAGTGGCCGTCCAAGGCGCAAGTGTCGAGATGATCGTTGTCGTAAGCTCCTCCGTGACCGTTGTCTGCTGCCACACTGTGCTTGCGGGCGCAGTTGATGTCTGCACTATGGTGCTCGGTGGCGGCACGCTGACAGATGTGCTCGTATACGTCCATGGAGCGGCGGTAGATGTGGTAGTTGTGGTGTACGGCACTGTGATATATTGTGTGGCCGTATGGGTAGCCGCTGGGGCGTGTCAGCGATTGAATGTAGTGTAGAGAGTATGACAGCATGGGGCCATTGTGGAGGTATACCTGGCAAAGTCGATGTCTGTAAGGACATAGAATTAGCATATGAGCAGCATCAAGGAAGGCGCCCTCAAGCTTACCTCGACAATAGTCTGCGCTGGAAGCGTCTCAGTAGAGTACGCCGTAGTCGTCGTACCTGTTTCAAGTCAGTACTCCAGTTCAATGACCTTCGCCCAATGGCAAGTGCCTTACCTGATGCAGTCGTGACTTGCGTGACAGTGACACACTCCGTTGAGGTCTGGTACTCAGTGCTAGTAGTACCTACTCAAGTAAGTAAACGATCGTCCAGCTTCGAGCGACTCTGAAATCCAGGCTTCAGCAAGTCCAACGCCACTCACCTGGCGCAGTAACGACACTGCTCACAGTGACCGTCTCCTCATTAGTCTTCGTCCAATAAACCACCTCCGTTGCCGTCTTGGTGCTCACTTCCTCCTCAGTCGTAGTGACATTCCAATTCTTCGTGACATACACCGTCGTTGGCGGGACCGGCGCACAAGTCGAGACCGTATGCCACGCAGTCTCGGTATACGTATAGCTCTGACCAGGCGCAGTCCAGGTAGCCGTCTCTGCTGGCACGGTGTATGTTACGGTCGGAGTGGTCCAAGTCGAGGAAGACGAGGAGCGGCTCCAGCTGGAAGTGTATGGAGTTGGAGTGGAAGATGTGATGGGTGTGTAGGCTTGTACGGAGCTGGAGCTGGAGCTGGAGCTGGAGCTGGACCAGGAGCTGGACCAGGAGCCCGCTTGGCTGTAGGTAGAGGGCTGGTCAGAGCCTCCCCAGGTCTTGGTCTCCCCGTCACCGCGTTTGACGCGATTGAGTATGTTCCAGGGCGATGCGGCGACACGGCTGGCGTACAGCGCAGCGAGCAGTAGAGGGAGAGAAGGAGACATAGTGGGAAGGAGGGGAGCGAACGATCGGAGCGCTGGAGCGGCGAAGGAAGTGCACACCGGATGGCCGGTAACGAGTGTGAAAGACTTATCGAAGGACACAATGGCATGATCATAAGATTCGACGAGCTACCTACTTGTACCCAACTCCATCGACACAGCGAGGTTGGGAATACGAACGCAAGCAGTACCTACACAGCTGTATCCGTTGCTCGACCAAGCTGATCCCAGACCGTTCCCAGTAATCTAATGCAGGTCCTCTGGCTCGTTCGCATCGCACTGACTGGATCATGCAGTAGCTCTTCGTTGTAAGGTCGTGCTGAGATGTGTAGTGATCTATTCTGACGTGAGTTGGTGGCTGTCGGCCAATCGGAGCTGTGGTCGAGAAGCTGTGCATGTTCGGTCGGCGATGCTCGCACTATGGCACAGCGATTATGGAGCCATCGTGCAGTGTTATGCACTACAGCAGAAGACATAGGCGCATTGAATTGGTGCGAATGTCGAATTACACGGGATCCATGTGCCACGACGTGTGCTGTGTCGCAAAATCATTTTCGCTTTGCAGCGACTGCGGAACATCGACGTCAGATTCCCTCAGCGAATGTTCCGTCCGTGCCGTCGCGTCTAGTCGTTCGAACGGGCAAGTTCTCAATCGGGCGCTTCGACCACCGCGTTCTTCCGTTCCCGCGATGTCTCTTGTATCGTCTCACTTTCCCAACGCTTATGCAGGTACTAGCTTTACCAGCCTGCAGTGCAGGAAGTACTGTAAGCTCATGCAAGGCACGTTGTTCGCACGAGGCAGCCGGCTGCTGCTGTATTCGATGCTGTGCTCAATAGTCGTTGTGTAACACAAATGCGGAGTACATGCCAGGTCCGTGGATTGCTCGGACCTCTACCATCGCCTGCGTCGTATACCATTTGGTCGACCAATGTTCACTATTGTGGAGAAGACGATAAGTTGACAAGATGCCGTGTGTTGCCGCAGCAATCGCGCAATGTGCCAGAAGGAGATCTCGAGGATTTGGCTTCCAAAGAGGCGGGCATGCAGGGCAGCTGGAACCCTATCTAGCCTCCTAGAATTGTAATGCGCTGTCGAATCCGTAACATGGAATTGTGCAACGCTGGTTCCGAATGTACCTTTGCGCCATCGGATTGTGTTCCTGCCGTCTTCAATATGGGTTCCTCGCCGGCTAGATAACGCATGGCGACTTTTTTTGAACCTGTCCACGTCTGCGTAGAAGCCCGCAGCAATCGACAGAATCCTCGTTCCTAGTATCCCTTGTTCGCTGCTTTCTGCTTCTGCTCACTTGTTCTGAAGATATGTCAGCACACACGTTACACCGCAACTTGATATCACGAGATGAAACCGATAAAGTCGACTCGGGATGCACGCCTTCGATCTTGGGCGTTGTAATTGATACAAAGCAGGCATTGTGTGATAGCCTGCTTTGCCGTCCTGAAAGTCTGCCCTTGGTGAAACTGTGCTAAATGGAAGCGCGAGACTTACCAGAGGAATACTAGCGTTGTTATACCATCTCAACCTATAGCGTATAGCAGCTGGTCTCGAGACCGCTGTCAACGCAACGGGATGAGTAGTGGAGACCTGGGAGGTGATCCAGGCCAAAGATGGTGCTTCACCCACTCTCCTTCGCCTTCGCAGCCTTTCGAGCCAGATACCTTGCCTTCGCATCACTGACTTCAGTCTCGGTCTTCTTGCTCTTCGCTTCCCGCTCTTCCTTCGCTCGCTGTTCTTCGTCTTCCTCGCGCTTTCGCTTAAGTGATGCCTCGAGCTGCTCCTCCATCATCTTCGTCTGTCGCTCGCGTTGCGCCTGCTGACTTGTGTGATCTTTACGTTGGAAAGCCGACTGCGCTGCCTTCCGATCAGAGCGCAGATGTTCAGAACCACCACTGCCATTCGTCTTGCCAGCTGGAGCCACATTCAGCCCAGCCGATAGCAGCTCACGCTTATCCGTAATCTGCCCGTCCTCATTCAAATGCACATTGACACCCTTCGCCTTCAGCTCCGCCGCAACCTCCGCATCCGTCCGTCGCTTCTCCTCAGCAGCAGCCGACAACTTCACCCCTCCCTCCTTTTCGACCTTCTCCGCAGCCTCCAACTCCTGCTGCCTCAACCGCTCCGTCTGATCCAGCAGATTCCGATGAAACCCCTGCATCCCTCCACCCATCTTCCGCTTCCTCGCCTCCTCAGCCTCCCCCTTCCTCTTCTCCTCTTCCTCCAACTTTCTAGTCTCCTCCTGCTGCAGCTTATAAGCGCCCGTGACGAACTTCTCCTTGTCCGCGAACTCGTCGCCCTCGTTCTCGCGCTCGCGCTGGAGCAGCTTCTCCTTCGCGATCTGCTGGTCTTGTTTCCGGCGTGCGGCGGCGTCGAGCAGGTTGTTGATGTACTTTGGCTTGCGATCTATGGCGTCTTGCTTGGCGGCTTCTTTCTTGGCTTCGACTACGGAGGCTTTGGCGTCGTGGAAGGCGTCGTAGTCGAAGATTGCGGCGTCGACTGCTTCGGCTTTCTTGATGCGTGCCTTGTTCGCAGCCATTGTGGAGGCATCTTGGCGGGCCGTCTCGTCGATGTCGTCGTCGAGTGTCTTGAGAGTTCGCTTGGGTGGTGCTGTTGGAGGTTTGCCTCTAGCTGGAACAAGCGCAGGCTTCCTGCTGGGCGCGTTCTTCAGGCTGAATGTGTCCAGTTCCTCGACATAGTCATCCTGCTCGTGAACCTCTTCCACTTCATCTTCGTCTTCATCATCCAGTACCGTCTTCCTCACTGGTCCCGCTTTCTTCGACGCTACCGTCAAGCCATACTTGACATTCCCATTCATCTTGCTCCAATTTGTCGCAATCCTGGCACCGACTAACACAGACCTGCTGGGAGAGTCACATCGATCCCTCCATACCGACGGGATTGAAGAGAAAAGCATCTGCAAGTCACTCTGAGTCTGAGCGCGACCCTCCGCCGGACAAACTTGACCCCGTCACGTGCCTGCGCAACCTCACTCAATGAATCCCCTCGGAGCTCACCAAATATGAACACCGTGCCTCTCACTCCGAGCCACGCAATAGCCCAGCGTGCGTCTCCCAAGCCGTACAAAAGCTCTCCAGCGCTCTCGTAAGTTCGTTCTCAGTCTCATTGTCCATCTTGTCCTCTTCGATCTCCCTGATTTCACATTCGCTATCGTAAGATGTCCGGCTCAGAGAACTCCGCCCGCGCTTTGCGTGGTGAAATGTACTACGCCTTCACGCCCGAACTCGTAGCCGCACGGCGCCGCTGCGCCGAAGCCCGCCATAGGTTCAACAAAACGGCCTTCGCCTCCCGGAGAAAGCAGATCGAGATGTGGAATGAGTGAGTTCAGCATCTACCAACTCACTCACCGCCAAGCCCGTCCACTCAACCGCAGCTATGCAGTATCACGAACGACAAAACGCCCCTCCCTCCACACGCTACGTCCGAAGCCGAGGACGAGGAACTACTAGCTTCCTACCCCTGGGTCGAAGCCCCCTTCTACGCCGATTACGGCACTAACATTCACCTCGCGGAGAACGTCTACATCAACACCTCATGCACCATGATCGATACTTGTCCGATCTACATAGGCGCTCGCACCTTATTCGCGCCGAACGTGCATCTCTACTCCGGGACCCATCCACTGGACCCCGAGGTCAGGAACGGCACGGCGGGACCGGAGATGGGAGGCGAGATTCGGATTGGTGAGGATTGTTGGATTGGAGGGGGGGCTATTGTGTTG
The DNA here is from genome assembly GCA_036872775.1 of Oleoguttula sp. CCFEE 5521. Taxonomy (NCBI): domain Eukaryota; kingdom Fungi; phylum Ascomycota; class Dothideomycetes; order Mycosphaerellales; family Teratosphaeriaceae; genus Oleoguttula; species Oleoguttula sp. CCFEE 5521. Next base: position 24,809 of record JAVRRP010000170.1, read on the forward strand.
CCTGGAGTGACGGTGGGGAGGGGGAGTACGGTGGGGGCGGGGAGCGTGGTGACGAAGGTACGTGATGCTGAGGTCGAGACTGGATGTCGTAAGGGAGGGTGCGCTGACTCGGCGCTGTGTAAGATGTACCCGAGTACACAGTCGTAGCCGGCAACCCTGCCAGAGTGATCAAACAGGTCCCAAGACATACTGACGAGGCGCGGACCAGTGGTGCGCTGGCAGCATTAGAGCGAGATCAGGCTGCAGGCAAGTGATCGAGCTCCGTCTTGTGGCTGATGAGTCGGCGTAGAGCGAGTCTTCGCACTCTCGTTGTAAACCCGCTATATGCATACAATATAGACCATGTCCTCCGCCGCACCCCAGAATTCCATAGCACACTTTTCGATTCTTTGCGAACGCCGGGTATGTACACGCATCTCCTAGCCAGGCTCCTGTAATGTCTCGTGATGATTTCTCGACCACAACTCACGCATCAGTGATACACCCCCGACTAGCGTTCTGCACGACCTTGGCGTACTTCCTCAACGTCCCTTTGTCGTACTTCGAAGCCGGAGCCACGAACTCCTTCCTCCGCTTCGCCAGCTCCTCTTCACTGGCATCCGTGATATCAATGACCCTCTTCTCGCTGTCAATGCAAATCGTATCCCCATCCCTGACCAGCCCGATCGGGCCACCTTCTTGAGCTTCAGGCGTCACATGGCCAATGAGAAACCCGTGACTGCCGCCCGAGAACCGCCCGTCGGTGATAAGCGCGACGTCGTCCCCGAGCCCATAGCCCATGATCGCTGAACTCGGCTTCAGCATCTCCGGCATGCCTGGCCCGCCCTTAGGACCTTCATAGCGGATGATGACAACAGTCTTCTCGCCTTTCTTGAACGTTCCCGCTTCGAGCGCTTCGATGAACAGGTCTTCGGCGTCGAAACATCTCGCCTTGCCTGTGAACACCGTGCCTTCTTTGCCGGTGATCTTGCCCACTGAGCCGCCTGGCGCGAGCGACCCGCGGAGGATCTGGATGTGACCCGTGGGTTTGATGGGATTGCTGAAAGGACGGATGATGTCTTGATCTGCCGGGAAGTCTCTAGCATTATCGACATTCTGCGCGAGCGTCTTGCCTGTGACGGTCATGCCTGAGCCGTCAAGGACGCCTTCCTTCAGCAGGAACTTGATGAGCGAAGGTGTGCCGCCTATGGCGTACAGGTCTTCCATGACGTACTTGCCTGAAGGCTTGAGGTCTGCGAGGAAGGGCGTGCGGTCTGAGACGGCTTGGAAGTCGTCTATCGTTAGCTCTACGCCGACGGAGTGTGCGATCGCTATGAGATGGAGGACGGCGTTTGTACTGCCGCCGGTGATGTTGACGAGAATCATGGCGTTCTCACGCGGCAAGCCTTTGAGAACGCCAT
>JAVRRP010000171.1:0-26180 GCA_036872775.1 Oleoguttula sp. CCFEE 5521
CAGATCTGCGTGCACGAGATGGCAGATCTGGTACATCATGCGCATGTAAGTCAGCAGAGTGACATACACTTCTCGCCATCTCTGCGCTACCAGGTCTGAGGAGTCTTCTTCGAATTGAACGTCCCGTAGTCTGGGTGCCGCAACACCTTTGCCGGATCCCAGGAATGACATGACGAGCACGTGAGCCTTGAGATAGAGAGGCTCAGGACATGGAATGCCAGCTGCGTGTAGACGTCGCAGATTGCGGTATTCCTTCTCAGCCCAGACTTTGACCTTGGCTCGATTTGAAGACTTATTGTAGCCCTGTTTGAATCGATGCTCTCCCGAAACGTACTTGTCTCGATCCTTGAAGACAAGGATGCTCGTCTTGTAGACTTTGATGGCCCGATGAAGTGGCGTTGCATCATCCACTGACTGAGGAACTGTCGTACTGTGATACACGTTCGCCTCTTTGCCTGTCGATATGACTCCGTTGATCTCGCTGACGATGTTGCGATTGAGCATCTGCAGCAATATCATCCGAGTACGTGGGTCCAAGACTTGCTCACTCGTCGCACGATCGCTTTTCTCGGCCCCTCCATGCCCTTTGCCACCCAGTCCAGCTTCGGTATTGGACAACTTCAGCTTGGCAGTGTGGGCTGACAAGGATTTGATGTGATCGTCGACAGCTGCTCGGGTATTGAGTTGTGGATTAGCCTTGGGCTTGTGGGACTCCGGGACTGTGTTGTCGTTGTTGCGTCGTTGCCGATTGTACGCTTTGGTGTAGTCGGAAGGGTTTGATGCCTGGAGTTCAGTGTCTGAGTAGCCATCGTCGGATGGTTCGAAGAGATCGTCGAAGTCTTCATCTTGCCCTGGATCATCTTCGGCATTCGTCTCCTCGGACCTTTCATGAGTCGCATCTGTTGTGCTGGCTTGGACTGGCAGCGCAACATAGCCCTCGTTCTCGACGAAACGATGTGGCGGTTCATGCGCTGCGGCAGGATCGATGGCAGATGGGCTCATATCGCTGGCTGGAGCGGTCAATTGTTCCAGTCCCACAATGTCTGTTGCTAAACTCGATGTGGTTGACTCAGCTGCCAGTATGCGTTTGGACTATCGATGCTCTTGGGCAATAGATAATTGATGCCAAGAGGCGATGGTCGAAAGTTTACGGCACAACATAAAGTTAGGTTTTAAAGCCGCGGCTGTGGCGCTTCTCCACTCGTGGGATGACTGCTAACCATAACGAACATGATTGAATGTAGTTTACAACGCAGAACACTTCGCCCTCACACCAGTCTCTGAACGTCGATGCCGGTCAAGCGAAGCAGCCTTGTCTGCCTCGCTTGCCAGCATTCTCGTAGTAATGTCAGCGCAAGACTGAGGCACTGCATTACACTACCGTGGAGTCCTGTAGCATCCGCAACAATCTGGAGCCGATCCTTTGCGCACGATGCTCTCGCTGGCGAGGGCCAAGATCAGGGTGGAACTCTCGATCTCGTCACGTCAATCGGGGCCTCGATCAAGCAATGGAGCCCCAGCGGTAACATAGACGACATACGTGCGGCCGTGCTCAGTCTGGACACCCTGATCAAATCCAGGGACCGTCGAAACGAAGTGCTGCGGAAGCTATCCAATCCAGTGCCGGATGTCCTCACCGGACGCATCCACAACGAGACTATCATCCCTCCTGCCCTGCTCCGCCTGCCAGAGGCTGATGGAGCACCGATATCCCACACAGCGTTCCGACAAAAGATGAAGGATGCAACTGGGTACAAAGAGGTCAGGCTGGTGTTGCGCGCACAGCTACTGAGATGCGAGTGGCCACGAGACATACTGCGTATCATGGCTGTCGCAATGCTTCATCGCAAGACTGCCGAGCAGTTATGCCTGCTTCACGAACCCATCATGCGGGCGCTCTACCGCTGCCGTAACAATGTCACGGACAAGGATGTACTCTTGGCGATCACTGTCATCGTCACACGCTTTAATGTGGCTGGTATGCGACCGCACGATATGCTGATCCACATGGGCTTCAAGTTCGCAGCTCGGGCGAGGAGTCTGCGTGGCATGAAGCGGTTTCTGAGACTGCAGCGCGAACGTGACAATGGAATGTCCCGCAACCAATTTCGAAGTGTGATCGCCAAATTCAGCATAGGCCATCGCGGGTTGGGCGAGATTCGCAATGGGCGCTGGCGACGATCAGAGCTCTTACAAGTACTGACCGGCTTTGTTGACGACAATGGTTTACCAGAGGAGGAGCAGTACCATCTTGGCAGCTTCCTGCATCGACAAGACTGGCAGTACCTACACGGTTGGGTTGCTGTGCTAGCTCGCTGCAAAGCCAACGATGCGATCTGGGAGGAGTGGCAGCAATGGAAGATCTGCGATGCCAGGCGGAGGCCGAAGACACTGCAAAGTCATGCTCGGATGAACACCCGCATTCGTGGTGACTACTGGTTCATCGAGCAGATGGCCTACTCCGGGGACATCAAGCGAGCCTGGCAGCTGCTGGGAGAGTCAGATGTACCGTTTGAACGGCTCAAGTGTCGGGTGACGCATCGTCTACTGGATCATTTGGAGTACTGTACGGTGTGGAACGACGCTATTGCCACTGCGATGCTACGGAAGTACGATCACGAGCTTGGCCTAATCGAGAAAGCCCTCGGCGTCACATGGGAGTGGGGAGAGGATGGTGACGGTAGGCACATTCTGTTCCGAGATCAGGAGGAAGCCTTGGAGGAATTGAGTGCGGAGAGTTGGGCGCCGAACGAGAACTACGGCTTCCCTCATGCCGACAGTGCACCTCTTGCGACCGAGCAGGAGCAGTCACTGCACGATGCGGCGGAGGGCGAATTAGTCGACCGTACTCATCCAGACTAAGACTCCATCTGACTACCATGGGTTCCTCGAAGTCTTCTCTTGATGGTCTTACGAGTGTAGGCAGGCAGTGGCGCACTCGGGGTGCAGACGTGCATCGCTCCTTCCTCAGTATTCTCGACGGCGCTCGAATGCCAAGAAGATGTTCCTTACAAAGCGCAGCCGTGAACTCTTCATCACTTCACCCCAATTGCACACCAAGATACGGAATTTGGTGACACTTCATTGAGCGCACATCATCATCGCTATGGAGTCACTCGATCAGGACCCCGCCATCGCCTTTGAAGTTATGACATGACACTAAATGCAGTACATGTACTCCTCCTTCAAAATCATAGCATCTTCAAGGAACGCACCACTGAGCAACGCAAACATGTCGGTTCTTATCACCTCGCCCTCGCCGCACACCTTGCGCAAACGTTCCCGAAGACGTTCGACTATGAGAACATCACCAAGGACCAAGAGACGATGTCTGTGGCGGGCAAGAATGCGCACTGGGCGGCATTGAAAGCGTGGGTCTCGCAACAGGTCGACGCACTGCGCTACTTGCCGCGTAAGGGCTCCGAGTCGGAGTATACAGATGGCAAAGTCAGGGATATGGCTGGAAGACTTGCTCTGCACGAGACGGCGATTCACTTCATCGATTCGGATCCCGGAATCACGATCAAGATGTCGGAGATCACAGAACCCGAGGCGACAGGCCTGACACCACAGGATGTCGCAGCATCTCTTGACAGTCTCAAGCTCAAGCTTGCGCAGCTTATGGGGAGAGGAAAATCGGCAGACAAAGCTCCGTTGCTGTGTTTCATTCGCGGTGGCCAGCGCATAGAGCTCAAGAGAGACGATAATCTCGGCTTTATGATACTTCACCAGCACGCAAAACTCGGCCCGGACACGAACTGGAGTTTCAGTGTTACCTGGTTAAATGTGACTGGAAGTCCGGGACCACAGTTCACGATCCGCTAGGTCTTCAAGATGTCGTCGATCCTTTCCGTGCAGAGAGAGTCCGCTTTCCAGAGGGTCTACCAAGTGCCCAGGACCGGAAGGGCACGCACTACGCGGACAAGCCAAGACCAGAGTACAAGGATCGTACCGACTTTTCTCTCATCACCTTGCTCAATCGAGCTGGAACGCTCACGGACAAGCGAGTCGTTATAGGTATAGTGCGTCCGTGGGAGGACGATCGCGACCGAGTCGACGTGCGTTGGTACGCATGCCCGCAGCTCATCGTCACTGCGGGTTGGGATCCCGCCATGTCTGTAGTGAAGTTTCAGGTGCGAGATGTTGATCTCAACTTGCAGCTTACGGACGGCGCTGGACCCGAAACTACCGTAGATTGGCGTGAGCTGCGACGCCGCGGAATGGTCCTTTTCGGCCGATTCGATGGAGCGACCGAGGACGAGATACGCGGCTTTGCATATGCCTTTTACCACTCCAGCGGTCCCTTCGATAAGCTACAGCTTCCACCTCGAGCTCGATCGCCCGGTCATGAGGAGCCGAGGACGCGGGGCGGTGGGGGGAGGAATGGATTCTACGGAACACTGTGACTGCGGACAGGCTTGCCGCCGAGGCGAACGATGCGCGACACAGACAAGCGGTTCATGACCCCAAAATAATGCTTGAAGGAGCTCAGCCTGCGTCTCGCGTCTACACATTGTAGGCGGGGGGAGGAAGCCTATCACACACCGCCACTGTACCAATAGTGCAGGCAACGTAAGTTCTGCCCCCTTGAGAAACTTCGAGCGCTGTGATGATCACCAAAGCTCATCACCGGCGCACCCTGCGGTTCGTTCGGCACTGCTGCTTCAAGCCCGTGTCGCACCGGGAGCAACACTCATACCGTCTCACCAAGATAGTGGATGAAGACCTCAAAGAGAGCACTGAGCAACGACTGTCGCTGCGCCTCCACGATCACGGCCTTTCGGAGAACCTCACTGACCTGTCCTCGCAGATCATCCACTGATAATTAGAACGCGCTACAACCTGCAGTACAGCGACGCGATGGAAATGAACACTACAAAGGATGAGGCCGAGTGCTGCGGTATAAGGACTCATGGAGGACTCGGACGCGCGAATGTGGGTATGCTGTAGTCGTACACGCGCGATCACCGACCTATGGACACTTCACGGTGTTCAGCTAGGGCAGACACTCTTTAGCAACGCCGTCAATCACTCATCCCAGAGACGTCACTCCCACTTCATGACACATTCGCCCTTAATACATCCAGCGACCCTGAGCCCGAACTCCATCTCTCTCTCATTACTCTTCACCTCACTTCCCCGCCCCACCAACCTGCCCCTCAACAAAGTCCAAAGCATCCTCAACCCCCACAACACTAATATTACTCGCCTTCCTCTGCTGACTAACCCCATAACACTTATCCGCAACCCTCAGCATCTCCGGCCTGAAAGTCGTGCAAATGAATTGTCCTCCAGCCGCGCTCTCCTGAATCAACCCCGCCACCGCGGTACGGTACTGAGCGTCGAGATTAGCGTCGACTTCGTCGAAGAGGTAGAAAGGCGCTGGGTCTGAGGCTTGGATAGCGAAGATGAGGGTGAGAGCGCAGAGGGATTTCTGACCGCCGGACAGTTGCTGGATGCGTTGTTGTTCGTCGTGCTTGGAGTTGAAGGAGACGGAGACGCCGACGCCGGTGTAGTTCTCAACCGTCCCCGCCGCTTCCTCTTCCTCACTCTCATTTCTATTGACAGCAGCAGCACGATCGGAGCGACGCTGTATGATGAGACGGCCTTTCCCAGCAGGGACCAGTCGTTCGAAGATCCGCGCGAATTCCTTCGAGACTTGGCGGAAGGTGCGCTCGATGGCTTCGTCTTTGCGGGTATCGAGGACGTCGATGAGAGTTCTGATCGAGCCGTCGGAGCTATCGAGCTCCGTACGGCGTTCTTCGAGAACTTCGCGCTGGCGCTCAAATTGCGCGAACTGCTCGAAGGCTTTCTTGTTCACGTGGCCGTACTTCTTCAGTGCCTCTTTGACTTTATGCAAACGCGAGGTGGCAGTGTGGGAGGACATGTTGGTGTACGTGGCCGAGAAGGCAGCTTCAGGTAAGGCCCCGAGTGTCCGAATCGAGGATGTAACGTCTGTGAGGCGCTCTTGCACGGCGCCGCGCTTGTGTGCGGCTTTCTGCATGGTCTTTTGGTAGTTCTGGATCGAGCGCTGGAGCTCTTCGACTTGTTGCTGTCTCTCTGCGCGTGAGGTCTCCGAGATCTTGAGCTGCTGTTGCGCTGCGTCCATGGCTGTCTCGTTCTCTGCCAGCTTTGCGTTGACGTTGGCGAGTGACTTCGTGAGACGCTTGAGGTCTTTCTTTCGCTCGTTGATCTGGGCTGAATTGCCGCTGCCGTCAGTCGAGGCGCCGGCATCAGGATCCTGATCTTGCAACTGATCGAGACGAAGTCGCAGATTTTCTCGTAGCTCGAGCTCGATCGTCGTCTTCCTGGCTTCGAGATCAGAACGCTGTGCACTCAGATCGGCCGCTTGCTCGCGTAGTATCGGTAGTTGGCTGCTGGCTTGTTCCAGCTGCTGCTCCTCGCCATTGGACAGTGCCTTCTGAAACGGACTGTTGAGCTCGTTCTGGTAGTCAGTCATTTGCTGACCCTGATCTCGTTCGTGACTCTGGACATTCAGCCGCTGCCTCTGCTTGCTCGCCAGATCGTCCTTGCGCACACCCAGTTCTTGCTCCTTCCTCCTGAGCTCATCTCTCAGAGGACCATAGCCACCCTCCATCTGCTGGCGACGCTGCTCGATATGCTGAAGATCACTCATCGCCTTCGTGACTTGCTGGTCCAGTGCCTCGCGCTCTTGCTGCAAGGCAGACTTCTGCGAGGCGTGACTGTCGAACTCCTCCTGTGCAGCAGTGGTCCGCTTGATGGCCACCAGTCTCGAGTTGCGGACGTCATGGTACCCACCCGTCAGAGCACCCTTCTTGTCTGAACGATCGCCGTCGGGAGTGATTGCGCTGACGCCGTGAGAGCGAGCATACTGCGAGGCGACTTGCAACGTCGGACAGACAATAGTCTTGCCGAACACTTGCTGGAACGCCTTGTCGTAGATTGCGCCGTATCGTAGCTTTGACAACAGTGGCACTGCATCGCTTGCCTTTGGGATGTTTGCAGGCCGCGGCTTCAGTCGATTGAGTGGCATGAACGTACATCGACCACCTCTTTCTCGCTGCAGGATGTCGACAATGCGCGTGGCGATGTCATCGCTGTCAACGACAAAGTGGAATAGCGAGGTGCCAGCAGTGATCTCGATCGCGGTCTTGTATTTGTCCGGGAACTCGAACAGCTCGCCAAGACAGCCATGAGTACCCTGAATGTTGTGTTGGCGGATGATGCGCCGCACAGATGCAAGACCACGTGCAGCGCTCTGGTCCATCATCTGCGCAAGGAAGCGCTCCGATTTGTCGAGCTCTTGCTGAGCATGTGCGAGCACGCTGTCAAGTCTTGCCTCCTCTCGCCAAACTTCTTTGCGACGGTCATTCAAGCGCTCCTTCTCGTCCTTCGCTGTGTGAAGCTCGTTCGAGATCGTCTCCTGATCGCCGCCACGGTTCTGCAGGCGGTCACGTAGCGCTGTGATATCCTGCTCGAGCTGCACGATCTGATCCTCCATCTCCTCGAGCTCGTCGCTGATCTGCATGCTGACTGCTTTGCGTGTTGCCAGCTGGATGTTGATCTCATTGATCTGGCGCGTGAGATCGGCGTCTCGCTCCTTCTTGTTGCGGTAGCGCTGATTTCGACCCTGCTTCGCGTACAGTCGTGCACGTAGAGCTTCCGCATCGTGCATGTGCTGCTTCGCTGCTTGCTCTGCCGCGCTTGCAGCTTCATACTGTGGCAGGAGGCCTACAAGCTTGGTCTCGCGGGTGACGATCTGCTGTTGAACCTCGCGCAAGTCTTGCGCTGCTTGCGTGCGAGCCTGCTGAGCTGCGTTCTGACCATCTGTCATGGCCTGTACATCGTACTCGGCAGCAGCCTTGTCTTTGGCTGCGTCTCGACGGTCCTCCTCCAGCTGCAGCTTCTCCTCCGTCAAGACCTTGAACTGCTGCTGCAAATCGGCAATCTCGGCCTCATCTGCCTCCAGCTCCTGTTCGCGCTCAGCCAGGACCTCGCGATTCTCGTCACTCGTCTCCAGTCCTCGATCGCGATCCTGCTCCAGTGTGCTGAGTGCGTCCTCAAGCGCCTCCTGCTCCTTCTTGTGAATCGTGTATTCGAGGCATCGCCGTTCACGATCCTTCTCCTGGAACTCGCGCAACTCGTTCTTCTCCTCTTCCAGCTCGCCAAGGCGTTCCCGGATGTGGTCGAGCAAGTCGTCGATCTTGCCTCGCTTGTTCTTTGACTCGTCCATGATGCGGACACTCTCAGCACGGCGATTTTCGTACACCTTGGTACCTGCAACTTCCTTCAGCATAAGCAGGCGCTCAGGATCCTTCATGTTGGTTATTGCTGTGATGCGACCTTGAGGCACGATGTAATACGGATTACTCTTGGAGAAGCCGGCACTCTCCAGCAAACTCATGACTTCGCTCTTGGTGCTGTTCTTGCGGTTGAGCGAGTACTCGTCCTTCTTCTGGCCGATCGTCCGTCGCAAGACCACCTCATCGCCACCAGTCGGGAAGCGCTCGTCTGAGTTGTCGAAGACTAGCTCAACGTACGCGCTCATTACAGCTGAGCCAGCACCTTCGTGCAGTAGTGCTTGCCGCTCCTCGCGACTCATGCCCTGGTACTGATCGCCCAGCACGAAGCGGATGGCGGCGAAGAAGTTTGACTTGCCCGAGCCATTTCGGCCGACAATGACATTGTGCTTGGGTGAGAAGGGCTCCACCTCGGTGCGGTCTTTGTAGCTGTGGACTGTCAGTAAGCTGGCTAGGCATGCCATTTACACCTTCCTCACCTTTTGAAGCCCTGTATGAAGATCTGCTTGATATGCATCTTGCCTGTCGCGCGCTGCGCCGCGCGTATTCGTCTAGGCGGCCGCGTGCACTGCGCGTTCTCGTCGAGTCGTTCTTTCCCGTACAGTCCACGACGCGATCGCCAGTCGTAATGATATAACCTGGAGTAGTGGTGCACGATTCTGTTTATGTATAGTCTGGCAAGCAATTACCACAAACTGAGGTCGACGCGTCTAAGCGCGTCGCGGGGCAATCACGACCCTAACCCTCGTGCCTGCCCAGTCTCTCTTACTCCCATCCATCAAGGCCATCTCCACATCCACCACCTCCCATCACTCAATCATGCCCGCCGCCCCTTCCAAGCGCCTCCGCGGGCAGAAAATAGCCCGAAACTTTATCATCGGCAACTCCGCCGTACAACTCCCCCACCCTCTCTTCATAGACCCTCCCTCAGGCCATACAAAAGGCTGGCGAGTCTATGTGCGGCCCCTCCCAAACGGCCCCGACATCACGACCTGGCTCAAGAAAGTCCAATTCAAACTGCACCACACCTACGCCGATGCTTCACGCACTATCGAAAGTGCGAATGTCAAAGATGGCTGCTTCGAGATACAGGAGACTGGATATGGCGAGTTTGGCGTGGAGTTGAGGCTGTACTTCCCGACTGAGAGTGGGGAGAAAGCGCAGTATAGAGAGCATTACCTTGTGTTGACTTACTGGGGAAGTCCGGAGCAGCAAGCCGCGCAAGAGGCGAAGAACTGGATTGTCAGTGAGCGAGTAGAAACGATAGAGTTCAATGAGCCGACTGTCGACTTCGCCAAGACGCTCACTTCGGAGGAGCAATTCAATTGGCTGAAAGTGAAGAAGGGACGAGGAAAGGGGAAGAAGCCGGAGTACGTGTTTGAGGGTGAGATTGATCCGTCTGCGCTGCTGCCAGAGAAGGCACCCGAGGGGAAAGACGGGAGTGGAATGGGTGCTGGGGCTGCGTGGAGTCAGAGGTACGAGAGGCAGGTCATCTCGCAATTGACTAGCAGCGAGAAGATCTTGCAGGGGATGATTGAAGAGGAGCAGGGGAAGATGGAGGAGAGGAAGAAGAGGATGGAGGAGCTGGGGAGGATGATTGAGGCGAAGGGATGAAAGCCTTCATGTGTCCACTGCCCTACTTGACGAGTCTTGCTTAGCGCGGAGTTGGTGGCTGCGTCTACGATATCCAACTTTGGGCCCCATTTCTCGGCGTTCCGACCTTATCCTGGGCAAGACCTAATCCATCTTCAACCCGTGCAACCGTGCTTCTTTCTCGTCATGGACCTCCATATGCACACCCACCCTCGCCTTCGCAGGCTGCTTGTGGCGACGAAAGCGCCGGAGCATCTGCAAATTGTCCACGAGCTCCCCCATAGTCGGAGCAACGCCCCTGAGCACCGCGGCTGGCATTGAATCAGTCCCTCCGTACATGAGCGTGTAGGCCAGCTTGTTGCCGCTCGGACTCCGGGAAGAGAAGAGTTGCGTATTCCTCCAAGAACCAAAGCTGGCGGCCTGTGCTGCCATACATGCGCTCGTAGCATTCAGGACGAGAGCGATTTGTATGAGATAGTGTCGCGGATTGGAGAGCATTTCGTTCGTCCGTGGTCCTATCGGTGTCTTCAGGGTGCTTATATCGCACATCAGCTCTAGTAGCGGATTCACCACGAAGGGGCCGTCCAATGTCGATATGCTGCTGATGACTTTTGCCGCACTGTGTTCTGCCATGGCGAACTCGAAGGCATACTGCGAGATGTGGGAGCCAGCTTGAGGATCTTGTTGTGGCGGGCGGTGGAATAGGGCGACCTGCAATGTGTACGACTGGGCGATGGTAGCTCGCCAGAGCCTGCACACGCGCTGCATGGCGAACACGTTGCGGATCGGGAGTTCGAGTAGAATCTTCTCCAGTATCTCGACAAGTCTGAGAGCCTCGTGACCTGCCATATCTTTCTCGCAATCGTCTTCTCTCTCCCACTGACCTAGCTGGGGAGTACGGTCATGTACAGCAAGCTGCACGTTTGCTGCTATTGCCGCTCTGTTACTGAGAAGCAGTATACCACCTTCTGTTATGGCAGTGCACAAATGTCCCTTCCATCAATCCGCCGTTGTCAACAAAGCTCGGTCAAGAGCAAGTACACTTTGGTGCAGACTGTCGTCCCTGTCAATGCCTTTCATTATCATGTCGCCGTCCCTCTCTCAAAGCTCTCCCGTATATCTGCCGTATACTTATTGTAGAACCTCGCCAGCTTCTGATTAAACTGCTTGTTCTTCTCATTGATGAACGTGACATCCCCACTATCATCGCCCTGTCCACGATCCCTCCGCTTCTTCAATCTCACCTCCTCAGCCTTTCGAATATCCTCTACCAACCGATCCACCGCCGCGCGATCCGGCTTGTTGTCGACAAAATTCGTAGAATCCGCAGTAGAGTAGAACGCCCCATCCTTGTCCACCGCAATCAACTCCCCAGTCTCAGTCTCCACAATCTCAAGGCCACCAGACTGTACCGCCCTGTCCACAGCCTGCCGCTTGCTCCTCTCATACTCCGCCTTCCTGTCCTCCAAACCCGCCTTCTCTAACCCCATAATCTGCCTCTCATAGATTTTCCCCGCCTCAGCAGCGTAACTCTGGAACGCCACGCCCTGCCTCGCAACCTCTTTCTTCTCTAACCTCGCGTCCCACGCCTCAGCTTCCTCGACAGTCCAATCCCATGCGCGCTTGCGCTCAAAGTCCTCGCCTGCTGCTTCAGTCGAGGCTTGCAGCAGCTTGTGCTCGGCTATGTTCTTCTTCCGGGAGAGAGCTGTGAGTTGTGAGGGGTCGGTAGAGAGGCGCTTGGCTTCGGCTTTGGTGTCTTTCAAGTTCTCTTTGCGGGAGGATTGGTTGCGGGCGCGGAGGGCGGCGAAGCGGGCGGCGCGGTTGGTGGGGTCGGCGCTTGTTACTGCCTTGATAGGTGACGGAGACAAGCCTGCGGTGGTCGTGGCAACGTCTTCGGCAATGGCGGTGCTTGGAGGATCGACGTCGCCAGTACCTTCGTTGAGGGTCTCGGGGTCCTCAGTCGCAGCGAATCTGCGCTTCGAGCTTTCGGCATCGTCTTCCAGGCTAGGCGAGCCTTTGCGCTTCAGTGAGGCGGCCATCTCAATAGTGTGATATGAAGGTCAAGTCTCGTAGAGGTGTCGAGAGTTCAGAAAGTAAAGTACGAGATACTGAACCCTCGTCTGCGAACATGTGAGGGCTTTCGATCACATGACTCGCGCGGAATACCAACTCTAATCCTGGGGAAGCGTCCAAGTCAACTTTATCAGCCTGCGCACTACTCGCTGCAAAACCCGCCATATTGCCAGCACGACTTTGGCGTTTGCGTAGCGTTGATTCTCGTGGACGTTTACATTATACACCAAGCTGCAAGAGTCTTCAATCAGGCTGTAGCGTATCTCCGGCTCCAGGTAAAGTGCCAGAACGGCAAGTCGTCGATCATGCAAGGCATTCTGCCTACCTCTGCATACGCTTTTTAGTCTTGCATCTTCGAACATAAAGGCAGCATTCGCTCCGAGGAATGACTCAAATAATCTCTCTCTTTTTCGCAAAGCTCGCATCGCGAAGAACGTCTTGATTCATACCGCTCATGATCATGTCACGCATCTTGGAGCCTGGAAAGCTGACAGCGATCTGCTGTGCCACCGAGATCAGTGCAGAGGTAAAATCGCGTGGCTGTGAGTATCGATATGTCCTGATTCCCATACCATCTAGGCAAAAGATCACTTCCTAGAGCTCAATAAGCTATTCGAGCACATCGAACAGACCGACTTCGTCTTTGTCGATAGCATCACCGAGTCCTACATCGAAGAGGACAAGCGAGGCCATGTCAACGCCAGCTCAGCAAGCTCTGATTTCATCGACAAGACGCCCGACGAGTGCTCGCAAATGCTGTTCGACATGTGCAAAGCAGGCTCGAACATCAACTACGAGACTTTCGTGGTCTACGACGCGCGCTCAACAGATGATCACACCGTCTTGGTCGCATGTAAAGAGTACCTAGCCGATGTTAACATCGATCAGCATCAAGGTACGCAGCTGCGATCAGTCCGCATGGGTACGGACCTGGTGAAGGATCGCCTTCTATCTTACCTGACGAACGGCGATTCGCGGGAAGATATCGTCAGAGCTGAGAGACGGGAAGACAGAGTGCTTGTCAGAAGCGAACTCAATGATGTGCTGACTCCAGAGGAAGAGGAGAGGGCGTATGGACCCTTCGATCGTGAGTATCGTACGAGAGCATCCGAAGATGACCACCTGTTGATTGTCATGTTCTAGCTAAGCCAGCTGGCACTTACAAGCTGCACGAACCAGACCTGACGGATTTCATACCACCACACCGACGTCGAGAAGTGGTTCTCGACAACGGTGTGCGTGTGCTGCTTGGCGACTCAAATCCAGACAGGGACTGGAGTAACGAAATTTTCTTCATGAATGGGAAGCCTGCACGGGTAGTGAAAGAGCTCCTTGGCGATGAGAAGAGTCCTGGCCTCAGACCGGACGCTGACAGTCCGGCGCTGGACGAGGCTATAGCGCAGGCGAAACGAGATAGAGTTGCGAGAGAGAGGCCGGATTGTCGACGTAGCATATGCTGACGCTGACCGCAGGTAAAGAGTACCTAGGTCATGATAGTGGCCCTCACCATCAACGCACATCTGTGGAGTCCGTTTGCATGCAGATGGGGCTTGTAGAGGAGCGGCTGCTCTACTACCTAGTTGACGGGGATATCATGGAAGATGTCGTCAGAGCGGAGCGACAAGAAGATAGAGTCTTGACGACAGGATCCGCGGAAGATAAGCTGACGCCGGAACAATTCGATAGGGTGCATGCTCCGTCGGACAGTGTGTATTGACACCAGTAGTGAGCAACCTCGTCCGCAATCACTGACAAAACTTCTCAGCTGACGAGCAATGGCCGACTGGAACTTACAAGCTCGCCGAAAGAGGTCCGTCGAAGCCTTGCAAGCCAGTATATCACCGATACTTCTTGCACGACGACGGGCATGTCAGTATGATGTTCGAGCGAGTTGATGATGAACGGATCGACTTTGTGCGCATGATCGTGGTGAGCAGTCGTAGGCCTACACGGATAGTCAGAGAGCTGTCTGGAGATGAAGATGTCGCCGATCTTGGACCGGACGTTGACACTGGCGCAGTCGAGTCTGCTTTTGCGATGCTCAGGGCTGAAAAGGCTCTTCGGGAGGCCAGAACAGCTACGTGAGATCTTGAGAGGCGTTCATCTCCGATCGGTCTGCTCCGATCGATGTCAATTTCCGATAGTCATCATCCAATGGGCTGCCTCCACATTAACATGTACGTTTATGGTGTTCGTAAAGCCCTCAGCTACAGTGGATACCATGTACGGCACCTCACGCCTCTGGTCTGACCTCCTCGTGCGGCGCTCGGCGTAACTCCACACCTGCTCGACGAGCCCTTTCCATCACCTCCGGCCCATGGAGAACGGTCTCCTCTTCGAACGTCAATTCGGAATACACATCCTCAGCGCGCAGCACGTTGTCTGCATGCCGCCTCGCCTTGATTTGGTCGCTTGGCACATCAGCGTACGCAACGAAGTACAGCCCGATCTGATCATTCGCCAACTCCGTTGACATGCGGACCGAGTAGTTGACACCACCACCCTCGACGCGATGCTCCTTCTCAACGACAAGCACGCTTCCGTCTACCAGTGTTCGATTGTCGAAGATAGCAAAACACTCGTAATTGATGTCCGAGCCAGCCTGTCGCTACTCGGGAAGCATCTGCGAGCACTCCTCTGGCGACTTGCCCTTGAATGGATTGTCTGATGGGCTGTCGGACATTTCGTCAATACCGTCTTCTTCGAGATAGACCTTAGTCATGCTGTCGATGAAGACGAGATCGGTGCCGTCCATGAAGTCTACTGTCTTCTCGAGCATGTCATTCTGCGCCTGCATTGCGTGTCAGCTGATCGTATCACATTGCAATGTGAGCGCGCACATTTGCATGAAGTGGGATCGGAGTACCTGCCTCTGCACTGACATCGGTCACGCAGCAGACTGGCACGAGCCTTCCGAACTCGACGATGCGAGGCATGTGGACAGCACGCTATCTTTACTCGACGGCCGGTGACAGCTATGCGCTTAGTGCTGCGTCACACGAAAGCGTTAGATGTGCCGTGATGCGTGGGATCAATCGTGAAGTTGAAGTACATGTATGTTTGGCTATTAGCTCTGGATGATCGACATGCATGCATGTCTGGGCGTCCTAGGCATCCCAGGCAACACCACTATAAATCTCGTCTCACCAACCACTTCTCCAAAAGATCAGGCGGTGCAGCCTTGACCATGACATGTACATGATCGATGCCTGGGATACTCTGCAAGCGGACCCAGTTCTTGAACCACATGATCTCATGCTTGACCTCCTCGGGCTTGGCTCCACGGTGCTTCGCCAACGACTGTACAAAGTACTGATCGACGAACTTTTCAACGATGTCTCTTGACTCAGGAGTCAGATCGCCTTGATCATCATCAACATCGATTGGTGTCCGAGTCCAGACGACAAGATGCTTGATGCCTTGTTCGATGCCGTATGGCCAGTCGTTCGCAAGGACAACAAAGTCACGCTCGTCGGCGAATGGCGTAGCAGAGTGGTAAGTGAACGACGTACGTGACACTGGTAACGATGGATCCTTGAGCGTCCATTGAAGCCGTTCCTTCATGACAAAGTTGTTGATGCTGCCATACTGCCTCTTCGTGTCGTGTGACCAGCGAAGGTATCTATGCAGATCCGATGGAAATCGTTTCAAGGCTTCGAGGTCATTGTCCGCTTCAGTCGAGTCAATGCTGGGTCTAGTATTCGAGGGCTTAAAGAAGACTCATACCAACAATCTGTCTGAGATCATCCCATGTGTATCGATGAAACTCATCGTCGGGAGTAGCCAACACCTTACGGTCGATTGCGGTCAAGGGAAATGGAGGGTTGTTGAGGTCGAACTCATCATCGACGCTTCCCATCGCGGTATCCTGAGCCCTTCCACGATACCAGATCGTTCCGATATACTCATCTTCGTCAATGGAAAGTGGGGGCTACATTGTACGAAAGCAGACAATGTGTCCCAACCGCGCAGCGGAACGAATCCGCTGGGTCTAGGGTGGGGTCACATAACTTATGCCATTGAGGCTCGACCATCACTTCCTTGATCGCCAGCAGATCGTGGTAGAACACAACACATCGATAGAGAGCTGCAGAGATGTCGACGAAAGTCATAGAGCAGCCTTCGGGTCCGCTGTCTACCAAGTACATCACCGGCGTATACATACCCTCCGCCGTCCTCGTCCTCGGCACAGCGGTCTTCAAGGCGCAATGGCTTCCGCTCGCTGTAGCCGTGGCAGCAGCATTGGGTGGCTACACATTCTACAGTGGTCGTATGAACAGATCGTACCCATTAGCAAGCAGACTACATCACTGACAAGCTCCAGAAACGAAGAAAGTCCTCATTCCCGACAAGTTCCAAGAGTTCCCTCTCACAGAGAAGACGATCCTCTCCCACAACACCGCAATCTATCGCTTCGGCCTCCCCACGCCAAACAGCATCCTCGGCCTCCCCATCGGTCAGCATATCTCCCTCGCCGCCCATCTCGACGTGAAGGACCCCAAGACGGAGAAGACCGAGAACAAGGAAGTCGTACGATCCTACACCCCAATCTCTTCAGATGTGCATCCAGGCTTCTTCGACCTGCTCATCAAGAGCTACCCCACTGGCAACATCAGCAGACATCTGGCGACGCTGAAGGTGGGAGATGTGATGAAAGTCAAGGGCCCCAAGGGCGCGATGGTGTACACGCCGAATATGGTGCGCAAGTTTGGCATGATCGCTGGAGGTACGGGGATCACGCCTATGCTGCAGATCATTCGTGCGATTGTGCGAGGGCGGAAGAGTGGCGATAAAACGGAGGTTGATCTCATCTTCGCGAACGTCAACGCTGATGATATCCTGCTGCGCGAGGATCTGGATCAGCTGGCGAGAGAGGATGCTGGTGTGCGGGTGCACCATGTGCTGAACAATCCGCCGGAGAAGTGGGATGGAGGAGTTGGGTTTGTCACGGCAGACATAATTAAGGTGAGCGCCAAAGTGAGTATCATGATTGAGCGGAACTGACGATGTCTACAGCAACGCCTACCAGCACCTGCAAGTGATGTCAAGGTCCTCATTTGTGGGCCGCCACCCATGGTGAGCGCAATGAAGAAGGCCACCGAGTCGCTCGGCTACGAGAAGGCACGACCAGTGAGCAAGCTCCAAGATCAGGTCTTCTGCTTCTAGACTGCGCATTACTCGCTTCAAGGAACAAAAGCTACGGGACAGACGAAGAGGGAAGCTACGCTCCAGCGGATGACCGAGGTTTCCGCCTTCGAATTGCCGCTTTGCATGTACATAACATTCCCGAGGCTACAGGGAGCGCAGACGCTCGACGCTAGTGTCAGTGCAGGTCGCCAGAGGCAGTGCACTATGATGAGACCGACAACACGATTCAGATGATCATATCGCACTCGGAGTGCCGATGATGCCAGCCTGCTGCTCTGTATTGAGCGTGATCCCAAACCACTCCTTAAGTGCATTCACTCGATCTGACTCAGTCTCAAAAGTCGTTGGCTCTCCCTTGACGCCTTTGACTTGCTTGTAGACACTCTTACCGAATAGAACTGTAGTGCCAATAATCTCTGCTCCATGCTCGTCCAACATGCATTTCGTACAAAGCACAGTATAAGTGAAGAAGCTCGTAGGACCTGCGCAGAAGAAAGGAGCATGAATCAGACCTGCGCGGCAACGGAGAATGGGAAGCGATCAACTCACTCGTAGACGTATGCAGGTTCATGACCTCGTAGTCTCCAGGCAGGAACTCCACGTAATCAGGGAAACAGTACACAGCTCTCCACTCCGCTTCGATGCCACCCTCGCGCCGCTCAAGCACCCACATCTTCGCTCTCTCATCCTCATCCTCCCCGATAGTCTGAAACTTCAGCCTCACGTACTGATCCGGAGCAATGTTGCACACTTCCTCGAGATGCACAAGTCTTATGGGTTTCGTAGGTCCGCCAGATCCGAAGCCGATGTCAACCAGGTAGCGCTTGTTGTCTATGGTGACGATATTGACCATATGACTCCAGCCGATATAACTAACCTCTGCCTCGGAATCGCTAGAGCCTTGATTACTGTTCACTCTCCCACCAGTGCTGAGCACTTCGAACCCCAGTGCTCGCAGAAAGGTGCCAAAGAAGGCGTTGAGTTCCATGCAGTAGCCTCCACGGCCGGTGTTCTGGGTGACGATCTTGGTGAAGACATCTTGAGGGTCGGTCGATACACGACGATCGAAGGAGTAGTGTAGGCTGAGAGACTCAAAGGGAATAGTGCTCACGGCGTGCCGCTGGAGGGTTGTAAGCCAGGCGAGGCCGTCTGGGATGCGGGCAAAGGCTTTGGTGGAGGCATCATGGGGCGGTTTGCGGTGCTGGGATGGAAGGGATATGCGATCGTAGATCTGGTGGATTTGCTCTGCGGTGTACGAAGCTCGAGGGGACATGGTATGTAGGTGAGTAGGAGAGCATAGTGGTGCAAACGTTGCCCGCTGAGATTGAGTGGAAACGAACAACAGACTGTTCACATCCTAAGGCAACGAGGTTCTCATACCATCTTTGGTACTGCCCTTGGGTTCGAATTACATGGGTAGGATCTTGAGCGGTCTGTTTGTATCCTACACTGTAATTCTTCATGTCGCTATCTACGGATGCTCTAAATCTCCTGACCAATACCTGATCTTCCCAAAGGCTTCTGAGTGCCGAGTGAATTAGTAGGGCACATAGCGGCAGAGATAAACAGCAAATTGCAATCAACATCCACAAGCGCCATTCAGCATAAATAGCCACAGTGTACTCATGCCCTCCAAGCATAGCAAGCTTGACCGCAGATGGACTTGCGAGTCAACACGTGGCGTCGCCACGGCTCGCAGCCTTGATCGTGTCCATCCTGCATCATGATAGATCCCTCACAATACCTCGGCGAGAGTTCGCGACCGTAAAGTAAGGTCCTACTGTCGAGTACCAGAGAACGTGGCGTTCCGCTACGCACAATGTGGCCAGAGTTCGCAGACTCGTTCGTTAGTTCTCGTGAAGAGGCTTCCCGATCAAGTAGCCACGCGATATTCCAATATCTCGAAGTTGATCGCATCACCGATAAGCCACCCTCTGGCCACCCTTCTCACGCTTCTCCATCTTCGCTTGCCGCTTGCTCGGCCCAGCTGCACTCACTCCACCCGGCGCAGCGTCCTGGCTAGCACCTCCCAGTCCCTGCAGCCCAGATCTCGCACCACTGAAAGTGGTCCACGCTAGCCAGGCAGAGTATGCTGGGATGACTACCCATGCCCACCATGCACGATTACCCAACACAGTGGCAAGTCCGATGCAGCCCCAAGTCCAGTAGGTGATGTCCCACATCCACTCGGTGAGTCCCTTGGCTTCGAGATCCTCGCCGGCGCGACGGACGGTGCCATCTGGACTGAAGGAAGGGCGGGCGGAGCGCTCGAACCAGAGTTCAATTGCCAAGGAAGGCAGGGCGAAGATGAGCCAGAGGTAGAGATTGCGTGATGAAAGCAGAAAGTTGACTAGGAGGAACACGCCATTGACTGCCAATGAAATCAAGTGCAGGCGATTGAGAGATGCGGCATTGCGGGCAGCTTGGACTTTGGTGGCTTTCTGAGGACGATATGAGATTGCGTACTTACCGGGTATATGTGGCGTTCACTTACTTGTGCCATCGCGGAGATTGTCTCTTTTCTCTGTCGCTCTCCGAGACACACGCTGTGATCACGAATGTGGGTGAATGGCAATTATAAGAAGACGGCAGGAGGAACAGTAAGGGTGACGTCGAGTTTCGATGCCAAATGCGGAGGTGGGGCCTGAGGCTCTGCGGGTGAGGTTGGCGGCTAGAAGCGAGCCAAACATCAACATCGAGTCGACAACCACCTAATAGCAATACCCGAGTGCAATTGAAGCTACGCGCAGGCACGCCTGTTGACGACGGGGAATGTAGGTCGTGTCTAGTTTGCGATAGCTATGACTGACGGCCGCTCACAAACCCTGACATGGTCACGAACGCAGTCAACAACGCCCAACCTATGCAAATGCGCCTGCACGAAGACGCACGCGCTGCTCGCGACCATCACGTCAGCTGATCTGCTCTTTGCTGCGAGGTAGACTCCGTTCAATACTCCTGTTGCTACGAGTGTAATCGGTAGTCCTACAACATCGCCGCCATGTCGCCCACCGGCATTGTAGCGTCACAGCTGCGGCAACTCATTTTCTACCACCTCGACAACGACATGCTGGACAATGCCAACTTCCTCGCTGGCCGGCTGCATGCACTAGAGCCGAGAAACCCGGACAGCTCGCACCTCCTCGCTCTGACATACCTGAGGAAGCATCGGAACAAGGCAGCCTACGATGCGGCACTGAAGTACGGTTCGAATGGCAGACACCTGGGGTGTGCATATGTCTTCGCGCTGGCATGTCTGGCGCTGGAAAGGAACGTGGAGGGTACAGCAGCGTTGGAGAAGGCGCGGGGTCATTGGCAAGGGAGGAGCAGTTGGGGCAAGACTTCGGAGACATCGAGGCGGCATCTGCCTGACGCGCCTGCTGTTCAGACACTCCTCGCTAAACTGTGGCAAGCTCACGGCGATCTTCGCAAGGCGGCAGACTGTTACGTCGAAGCACACAAGGCGAACCCGTTCATCTGGAGTGCATTCGAGGGCCTGTGTGATGCTGGAGCAGATCTTGAGGTGGAGAAGATGTTCCGGCCTACAGCTGAGATGGGACATGCTGGAAAAGCAGAAGCGACGTCAGAAGTCTACCAGGATCAACCACGAGCCGCGTCCCGACCGCTGGCGCCTCAGCCGAACTTCATCAATGCCAACATCTTGACGCCATCGAGTGATCCTTTCAACAACAACCGACCGATGTATGCGGAGACTGGCTTCGTCCTGCTCAAGGTACCAAGTAAGCAGAGGATAGCGTCGGAGTGGGACACACCCACAGTCAACGGCAGTGGAGACTTCGAACACGAAGACGCCGCGATGAGCGATCCGCTAGGCCAAGATCTCGAACGGCAGGAGCGTCTTGTTGCTGGACCTCGGCACGCACGTGTCGTGTCTTCCATGGCAGCACCAGATCGAGTGCGGCCTGGCGCGCGTGGTGTCGCATCTGTAGACTCTTACAGCACCGCAGGACCACCCAATCCGTCAGGTAGAACGACAGCAGCGGTTGCACACAAGCGCACAGTTTCTGGTGCGCCAACACAATCCAGTATGGCTTCTGAAGACTCCTCTGGCCCGCCAAGGAGAAGCAACCGATTGTTTGGTCAGGGGCCAGCAATCAAGAGCGGTCGGTCTGCAGCGGAGCTGGTGTCATCAGTGCTGACGAGAGCAGATCGTGAGGTACGACACGCTCGAGCGGCCACAGGTACCAAAGGAAGATCGACGGTCGGCAGAGTTGTCAGTGGCAACCGTACGATCAAGCCTCCAGACCCTTTGGAGAAGGACAAAGATAACGTCCGAAGGGCGCCTAGTCGGAACAGCGAGAAGTCTGTAGGTCCGCCCGCGAGCCATGTTGTGGCCTCCACGATCCAGGTCAGACAGGTGAATGTGCCGAACATGGATCAGCAAGCCGAGCAGGAGGCAGTCGGGGGCCTCTTGGAGAGTCTGAAGCAGCTCGCGATCGGACGATACGCCGCTTCGAACTACGACTTATCCCATGCAATTGCTGCATTCGACGGACTGCCCACATCGCAGCGAGAGACACCCTGGGTACTGGCTCAGTTGGGCAAGGCACACTACGAAGCTGCAGACTACCGAGTAGCAGAAGTGTGCTTCACGAAGTTGATGAAGCTCCAGCCCTCGCGTATTGAAGACATGGAAGTCTACTCAACCGTTCTCTGGCACCTGAAGAAAGACAGCACGCTAGCTTGGCTGTGCCACACGCTTCGAGATCAGCACTACAACGCCCCAGAAACCTGGTGTGCAGTCGGCAATTCCTTCTCTCTTGCACGAGAGCACGACCATGCCATCTCAGCCTTCAAACGCGCAACGCAAATATCGCCGAACTTTGCTTACGGCTGGACGCTAATGGGTCACGAGTACATCGCCAACGAGGAGTTCGATGCTGCGCTCTCCGCTTTCCGCAAAAGTGTCGCAGCCAATAAGCGCGCCTATGGAGGCTGGTACGGACTCGGCCGATCCTTCGAGCGGATGGGCAAACTTGAAGAAGCAGAGCGACACTATCGGATTGCTGCGTCGATCAATCCCTCGAACTCGACTTTACTGGTCTGCATCGGCGTCATCTATGAGAAGCTGCATAAGAAGGGAAACGCGCTGGACTGCTACACGCGCGCCCTTGTACTTACGCCTGCATCGGCGCTGGCGAGATTCAAGAAAGCTAGGGTGTTGATGCACATGAGGGACTTCCCATCCGCGCTGGAGGAGCTGGAGATACTGAAAGGCGTAGCGCCCGATGAGGCGAATGTGTGGTTCCTACTTGGCAAGTGTTTAAAGGGACTGGGCGCAAGAGGGGATGCATTGAAGGCTTTTACAACGGCGTTGAATCTGGACGTGAAGGTGTGTACAAGTCTTAGCTTGGCGCTACATCCTACCGTACTGACCATGATCGACAGGCATCACAATTCATCAAAGAAGCCATGGAGTCTCTCGAAGATGACGAAGATATGGAAAGCGAAGAGGACTGAGTGGGTTCGTGATTTTGCATTGCGACGGAGGTTTACAAAAGGACTTTCGCATCGGCGGGGTTGTTGAATTTGCATTGCATGGGAGCGCGGTCGGGTCGTTGGTTGGAAATGACCAGCATGCTCACGACACTGTTGTCCTAGGTCTAGTACGTGGAATGCCTCTGCATCGTCCTCTATCACTCAATGTCCCACCGGAGAGATCAAGGTGATACGTGTGTTGTACAATTTGCAACTTCATCCCGATTGTTCCCCGAAACAGCGTCTGATTACCCGAGTCTCCCAACTGTGGCACCTGAGTGGGAGGCAAATCGCGTTGTGGACTCACGGGTGGGCGTAAGTGAAAAAGATCCTCAAACACATGTGGAATGCCGTTATTGACTGCCAGGTTGGCGGGCCAAATATGCCATCAAACTGCATGAGTCCTCGAGTGCTGACATGCAAATCGTTTGCGATGGCTTATAAGTGCATAAAAACCTACCATCACTTCCTTCCGCCCTACCTCACAGTGACTGCATAGCTAAAGGAACGGAATGCGTGTCGTTAACGCACGTCTAAGGGATTGACCCGGTCTTTGGGACATCACAGTCGCAGATGAAAAGGTGACCGCCATCAGGGAGCTCAATGGCGGGACTGTGCCCGCCGACGATGAGATTTATGATGCCAAAGGCTACTTGGCCGTTCCTCAGTCCTGCGAGAACGACATACACCTCGATTATGCCAACACGGCTGGAGTACCACGCGACAATCAATCTGGCACTCTTTTTGAAGCCAACGAAATCTGGCGTGATCGGAAAAAAGCCGGCCTGAATCGCCCCGAGGAGATCAAGCATAATGCACCCCTGGCTATTCGATCGTGCGTGGAACACGGAGTGGGCTTCATCCGCTCACACGCCCACGTCACAGAGCTCGATCTCGTTGCCTCGAAGGTCCTTCTAGAAATGAGAGACGAAGTGAAAGAGTGGTGTGAAATTCAAGTCGTAGCATTTCCTCAAATCGGCATCATTGTCTTCCGCCATGGCAAGGAGCTGATGGAGAAGGCGATGAGCATGGGTGCTGATGTCGTCGGAGGCATTTTCACACCTGGAGCCTACTTACGGGGACGGAGTGGAGTCTTTGAATTTCATCTTCGACCTGGCGCAGAAGCACAATGCAATGGTAGACGTCCACTGCGACGAGATTGACGACCCACAATCCCGCTTCGTAGATGTCATGGCCGCTGAGACTACGAAGCGTGGTATGCAAGGTCGCGTCACTGTGAGCCATGGCGTGGCCATGGCCTACTATCCAGCAGGCTATCTTGCACGCTTGCTGCCGAAACTGGTAGAGTCAGGGGTTGGTTTCGCTATCGCGAAACGAGAGAACCTACAGCTACGAGGTCGCGACTCCGGGGTCCCTGCACCACGCGGAGTAGCGCCGATACGTATGCTAGCGGATCGCGGCATCTCCGTGGCCTTCTCCCAGGACTCCATCTGCGATCCCTGGTATCCGATAGGAGATGGCAATCCGGTGCTGGACATGGACAGCGGTCTGCACGTTGGACACATGCTCACGGCTCAGTACATCGATCGATGTCTGGATTTCATCTCCTTCAACCCTGCGGCGAATATGGGGCTACAGGACAGCTATGGGCTCGAAGAAGGCTTCCTGATCTTGGGTGCGACGAGTGATCGTGAAGCGCTGCGAGTGCAGCCCAGGGTGCTGTTGAGCGTTCATAATGGCAAAGCGATTTTTCGTCAGGCCGCACCCGCGGTAGAGTGGAAGATGGGTTGATATCCATGAGTGGGCAAACTCGGAAGAGATCTAAGTACTGCGCGCTTCATATCCACGAGGTGAACGTAAAGAGTGACGACAAAGCCAACACCCGCCCTGATGCACTAGCCTGGATGTCGATCCTGTGGTGGGCAAGATCCCTTGCACATGATCTGTCTCGTAGTCGACTTTATCGTAATGAGGAATGTCCTGCTTCGGCTTCCAGAGAATGGGCTGCTGAGATGGATCACTGCTTATCACCCGATCACCAGTGCAAGTGACGACCCATGTCCATGTTGTCGGGTCGATTGCGGGCTCCATTAGGTTGATGGCCCGTGCATCTCCACGCACCTTGGAATGCGGGGAAACTCTCTTATCTCCGAGCTCTCACACGCAAGGCCAGCCGTGCGTCAGAAGTGTGGTGCGCATCGACACACCTCAGCAGCGCCTAGACCAGCCACTCGGTCCGCCCGGAGTAGGTACTGTAGGTATGTCTGCGCAGTAGATCTGCTGCAGCTGTCACGCTTTCTTCTCCGTACGGTAAAGTATTTATGAGTGCTGCGTCTCTTCCAATCCATTTCTCTCAAGCAATTCATTTGACCGAGGTCCATCGAGAGCTTCACGTCATTTTGAAGATCGCACAGCAGCACGCGAAGGATCTCTGACGTTCCACACGTGCAAGGCAATCACTGCACACACCCGCAGCCATGGTCTTCCTCCCTCCTAAATGGGCGCCCAAGCTCCCGGAGGTGCCCTCGGACCTCACCATTGAGCAGTTCATGCTCGATGAGGAGCACGGCCGACATCCACACAAGCACTCCCGAAATCCGTTCACAGATGGCCTATCTGGAAAGACATACAGTCTCCCCGAGGTCAAGCAGAGGGTGGACTTCGTCGCTCGCGCTCTGGTGGACGAGCTTGGCTTCAAAGTCAATGAAGGCTCGGAATGGGACAAGGTTGTCGGGCTGTTCAGTGTGAACACGATCGACTACTTGACTGTCTGCTGGGCGGTGCACAAGATCGGCGGTGTGCTTACGGCCGCGAGTGCGGCGTACAGTGCGCCCGATCTCGAGTATCAGTTCAAGCATTCCGGTGCCAAAGCTGTATTCACCTGCGCGACGCTTTTGCAGACCACGAAGGAGGCATGCGCGAAGTCTGGAATACCCGAGAACAGAATCTACATCCTGCCTCTGCCTGAGAAGGCTGCTCTGGGCGCCACGGCACCAGGCGTGAAGACAGTCGACGACTTTGTTGCCCAGGGTGCTAAGCTGCCTGAGCTGGAGAAGCTCAGACTTGGACCGAAGGGCGGCGCAGAGCGCACAGCCTTCCTGTGCTACAGCTCTGGCACTTCTGGCTTACCCAAAGGCGTCATGATCTCGCACCGCAATGTCATCGCCAATGTTTTGCAAATGTACACCTACGAGGAGCCTGGGCGTGCCAAGCTGAAACCTGAGCACGGGCAGCCCAAGTATACTGAGAACTGCCTGGGTTTGCTGCCATACTCGCACATTTACGGCCTAGTTGTCGTTACCCACACGGGTGTGTACCGCGGAGACGGCGTCATTGTGCTCCCGAAGTATGATTTCGAGCAGCTTCTCAAGTCCATCCAGGATTTCAAGATCGCTATGCTGTATCTTGTGCCCCCCATGATTATCCACATCACGAAGGCGGCGAGCATTGTCAAGAAGTACGATCTCTCACACGTGAAGGCGATCTTCACAGGCGCAGCACCTCTGGGAGCGGAGACGGCAGAAGACTTACAGAGAATGTTTCCGGACTGGTCCATCAAGCAGGGCTACGGTATGACCGAGACATGTACTGTGGTCTGCACGTCCGCGACACACGATATCTGGT
>JAVRRP010000172.1:0-26137 GCA_036872775.1 Oleoguttula sp. CCFEE 5521
GATGTCAGTCGGAGCGTGTTGTGCGACATGCAGTGACGGCGCTCAGTCAAGCACACCTCGACTTTGTCGTGCAGACCCGCAGAGGGCCGGAGGAAAGGGAGCACCCAGAGCCATCAGCTCAAGGTCTTGAGGCTTATTCCAAAGCCAGTAAAGCACTGCGGCGGTATATTGAAGGCGAAAAGGAGCCATCGCATGAGGCAGTACTTACCTGCTGCCTCATCTTTAACGCCATTGAGAAGATCCATGGGCGGCCAGATGCTGCGCTACTGCACATGGAGAATGGACTCGCGATACTGAACACCTGGCAGAAGGACAGCAGCCGTGCACGACTAGGTGCTGTTGAGCATCTCACCGAGATCTTGATCCTATTTGGCCGTCTTGATGCTGGGGCTAGCATTTGTAACACCGAGCGAAAGCCTAGACTTGCTGCTAAACGTACTGCCACGATGGCCGAGCGAGAATCTCGAGACCACACTCAGCGCGTCGTAACCCTCCAGGATGTGCGCCGGAATTACACGCGGCGCATCCCATACGGCGTGGATCTCTGGATATTCATCGCCGCATCGGGACCGTATCGACACACTTCACTCGACCTCATACCTTCGAACCTCCGAAAAGGCAAAAAGAGGCTCGAACTGGAGCATGATGAAATCCACGGTGAACTCGAGTCGTTGCTCGAACAGTACGAAGCGAGCAGAGAGTCACTGCATGATGTACCTGGCTCCGAGCAACACAACATCCTGACGGTCCTTCGCATGTCGCAACTCCACTCACTCCTCAACAGGAAACTTCTGAGTGAGCTGCACCTCGATCTCAAGCGACCAGCTCGCCTTCGACCGTGGGATGACCGGCCGGAAGAGTTTCTGGAGCTGGGGAGAACAGTGATAGACCGCCGGCGACAGTGGAAATCGTCGCAATTGCTCGACAATTCGCCGGACTTTTCACCAGAAGTCGCAATCACCGGCGGGCTCCTGTTTCTCGCGCACCGTACTACATCGCCTCAAGTCCGTGCTGATGCCGTCGAGCTGGCGAGACAGTCAGCTATTCAGGACGGGCTGGGAGACGCGACATCTACGCTGATCGACTGGCTGACGGCGCCGGATGAACGAAGACCAGTCTTGTTGTTTGAGAGTCCTGGCCATTGAGGAATTCATATAGCGTGCTGCATCTACAGGCTTGGAGACTAAACGGGTAATGGAGCATCTGCGATGCTGAGAGCATCATCATCACTGACCGTGGAGTGATGCCTTCATTGATTAGATGGAACAAGAGGCTCGCTTGCTCTGCAGACATACACCAAGGCACTTACAGCCTCGAACGCCTCGTCGATGAAGGCGACAAGCGACTGAATATGAGTGCCAGAGATAGTATCCCTTAAATACGAGTCCATGAAAGCAATTTCTGATAAGAGGCAATCGATGAATGGCGAGATCGTCACGGTCATGCAGTGTCCGGGCTCCGCGACCTGTAAAGTGTTTTCGCACCAGATTGGGGTTAGTGTACTCCAGAAGATCTCTACAGCTACTGCTACTGAAGGAGCGTCGCATCTTGTCCGTGGTGAAGCCTGGAAGCATGATCGAGTTACTGGATAGTGGCAGAAGCGGACCAGATCAGGTCGACTCCAGCTGTAGAGTGGGTATGGTAGCTCCAGCGAGAATATGCTTCACGCGTTCGTCATGCTAGAGTCCATTGCGTCTCTTTCACTTCTCCACGCTCGAGCATGTCTAAAGCCTCGCCGTACATTAAGCCCATAACATATGCTTCGCCAACGACCAACGTCTCCTGTTTCACCTGACGTAGGAGATACGGTGTTGGACAGAAGAAGAACACGACTAGCTCATCCCCGACTTGCATGTTAGAACTCCCTAACCCAATCCTTCCGCCCTTTGTAGCGAAGAAACGGCGCTGACAGCTCATCTGTTGCAGGCATTGGGTGAAGCGCAGGGTATCAGCGTCCATGTTGGCAGGCGATATCGTGGTCTCTGCATGTAGAGTCGCTTGTATGAATTGTTGAAAACGTAGGTATTGCCCTGCGAAGTCCACTTGCGCTTCTCTGTCATACCAGGCTTCGTCACTGATTGTCGTGCTGGTTGTTGTTCTATTGGCCGTGATGGTACGAGCGTAAATGTCGAACCCAGAGCTGCCCTCAGTAAGAGTCTGTCGAGCCAGTTGGACACATTGTCTGTCCCACTCATGTGTCTGCTGTACACTATTGAAAGCCAGGAAGTCGATTGACTCCGCCGCTGCATTGCAGTCTATCACAGAAGTCACTACATCCAGCGACATGCCACTAGCGCGGATGGCATTGCTGCGCTCCACTGGTTGCAGGCTCCGTGGATTGCCTGTGTTATACATGCCATGGTAGCCACCTTTCGCGGTGAATAGATTGACCATCAGGCGCCCAAACTCAAGGCGGTGTTTCGGAATTGCCCAGCTCCCTTTCTCGGTGAATCCCACGCAAGGCATATGGACCCCCTGGTTGTCTTCTTCGTCTGCGTTTCGACCAAACCATCTCGTGCCTATCGCAAAAGTGATCTCGCGGGAGGAGAAGTCTGGACACCAAGAGGGTAATCCTGGAAGCCTGTCTTGAGTAGCGACATGGTTCAGTAAGCATTCCCGTGGCTCATGCTGAATGTAGTACTGTCCAAAGATGGAGAAGACCTGGCTGGTCGGCATCGAAGAACTCAACGCAAGCTTCCGTATCGTTCCGCGGTCCATCATGGCGAGCATACCAATTACCATGTCTTGGGGTTTGGTGGCCTCCCGTCGCCTTGTTGCTAAAAGTAATGTATCGAGAGGTACTGCCCATCCGAACTGATTGAGACGACACATTCGTATTTCGAAAAGGCCACGAAGAGCATGCAGATCCTCAGAAACGTCGACCGCTTGCCTTGACTTCAGCCAATCGCCCAACCCTAGTCGCTCAATGGCGGAAACGAAGAGCTCGATCTGATCCCATTCCACACGGTGACTACCATACAGGATTGCCGCTTTTGGCGGCTTGTACACGGATGTTCCCCAGTCCTTGGAGTATGCAACATTCTCAGCCACAACAAGCTCTTGCAGCGTCCACAGTCTTCGCCACCATTCCAGCGTCAAGAGCTGTGACATTGTCTGCCAAAAGAGATCGGACGGATGAGGCAAACATACTTCGCTGAAGGTAGAAAACAGCCAAGTGTCCAGTGCCTGTCGATCTTTTGGCCCGGGTCCATCGAGAATGACGCCCAGACTATTGTTCACCAGAGGAAGATCGCTGAAACATTCGCTTTGTGCAGAGCTGGCACCGCCCAGCCACACCCAGACTTGCCCGGCAAGTTCATAGATGTCACGCATACGAGGAATCTGAACGTCTTTGTCTGCATCTAATTGTTGAGCGATACAGATAGCGTCGATCCACAGAAAGTGGTTCAATTTTTGCCTCCGCATCTGTAGAAGAAAGTCTCTTAGGTTTGCAGTGATCCATATGTTACCGCTACGGTCCGGTTCTGCATTAATGATTGGGTTTTCGCCCTTATCCAATTTATTTGCTACAGTTACGAGCCACAAAGGATAGCGATCCGGCTCCTTGCCCCAGCTATAGGAGAGCGCAGTATAATCGCGAGAGCCAGTCATAGCCTCCATGACATCCAATCCATGCTCAAGGATATTGACCTTGATGAACGTCTTGTACTGATCCTGTAAAGTACCTGGAAATCTTGTAGTGAGAAGCCTGCCAGATAGCGCTTCACCTTCATCGTTAAGATCCAGATGGAACAACCGAAAGAGCCTTGAATCCGGAGCATCATACACGAAGCTCTTCGTAGCGTCCTGCACCTCCATGAAGGGTCACGACTACTACACCCTCCCACAGACTCCAGTAGTGCGTCGGGAATGCCTGGGCACTTCCCTCATTCAAGGGTACAGCGACGGTTGCCGCGGTCAACGATACTTCTGCGTTTTCCTCTTTCACCTGCTACCTCCCAGAAGGCAACACATTTACTGTATCTCCCCCCTTTCATTCCATCATTTGTCACCGTACCTCATGCGTGGCTGATGTTCAAGACCCGAGGTGGTGCGAGCCCGCAAAGCCGCGACATCAGGCGTCGTCAGCTCGAAGCTACACGTGGGAATACGTACCACACCTTACAGCTGCGGAGCATAAGCATGCCGACATTCCAGTACTCATTCAATGTGTTGCTTATTTGGGATAAGACATCGGCATCTCGGATGGAAAGGTTACTGTCATTGCTCCTTGACTTCACAACTAATCGCGCAGCCGATGTCATGCTGCGGGCTTTGCACATGTTGGGCGTAAGGGTCATGCTAACACGAGCACGACCATTTTGATGGCTATGCGACCATTGAAACAGCTGCAAGACACTCACACCGGCTTCGCTACTTAGACTACTCTCATCATCCTGCTGCCTTGACTGAAGCTGAGGACCAGAAATCACCACCTACGACTCGGCCAAGCACTTCACTTCACACTCGACTCGGCATCACTCCTACGGTATTTATAGCTCACAACAATGCCTCTCAGTGCTAGCGCAACAGTAGCAGTCGTCATCGTCGCCGCCGCCTTCGGCGTAGCATGCGCCTACGCAGTCGGCCACCACTACTACACATCTGCCCATGACCCGACTCGACCCACAGGCGATTTCCGAGTCGAAGGCGAGCAGAGCCAGGCGAGCTATATGCAGCGCGTACGGCAGAGGGAGCGGGAGATGATGGCGCGGCGGAGTGGCAATGAGAGGGAGTATGGTCGGGGGATGCCGAAGGGCCCTAGGGTGGATGTGGAGACGGGGAGTGGGAGCTGGGACTCGAGCCGGGTTTGAGGACGGGTGGCGCAATTCGGGAACGTGGCGAACGTGCATCCTCGAGCAGGCTCAGGAATGAGTGACGTGTTTAACGACCTCGGTCTCGGCTGTTTTGTGGAAGATTCTCAAGACGTATCGTCACGATACCGGACGAAGAGTCGAGGAAGGGGTTGAAGTTAAAATTACCTGGCCTGGAGCAGGGTTCGGACGTTCGATGATCGAGTCGACCGCCCATTCACCTAGAAATGGCACAAGCCTGATATGCTAGGAACTGTCAGCAGCTAAAGTCGAGCACCGTGCGTGCTTTCTAACGGAGAGGGAAGTCTGCTAGTTAGCCCCTCAGCAACTGGAACCACGGTCGCGCCGTCGGTCTCAACAGAGTTCTACACCCGAGGCTTCCTCCATTGGACGGTACAGCATGTCTGGGCGAGACGGCGGGGGCAGTGAAAAGATTGAGTCGTGATAGGGCAGCGTGGCCAGAAAGCGCTGTTCTAGCCGTGGCTTCAGAGTCGCGATAGTGTCTGGCGCATGGTAGTCAGCAGTACAGCGACAGCTAGCGATGATCGGTGAGAACAGAGTCTGAAGAAGTTTCTCAATGCAAGAAATCGAAACCTGCTTCATTGTGATCTGGATCAGCTTGTCAAAAGTATTGATTTATCTTCTCACAAAAAGTCGCTGCATCAATGCCACTCCAAGCATTTCCCTCACTTCTAAGTGACGACCTTCTCCCTGAGCACGCCCAGGAACTGAGCACCACTAACACCCTGATCCGCCCGATCCTCCACAAGTAGGGTCTGTGCCCAGAGTCTAAGACTCGGTTCGCCATCCTCCCGAATCAAGTACAGCGGCGGAACGATCACACTGCCGCATCCTTTACCCCTGTGATCCCGTGACTTCTCAACCACAGCCCTGACACGCTCATTCATCTCCGAGTCCAGGACTGGCAAGCTCGTCTTGCCTTGCTTCAGCGCGTTCTTGTCACCAGTGCCGAACACATCGTTGATAAGTGCTGGCACGGCATCCCTACCGAGCCAAAGGAACTGCGTTTGTCCATCATCTAGCAAGTATAGACCGTAGGGCACGAGATTGCCGGAAGTGAGATTTAGCGCGGGCGGCATGACAATAGCGCCGTGGTCTGGGTGTGGCAAGCCGGCGTCGTCGGGCATGTCGTGCAAGCTATAGAGCCGCGGGTAGATGTACTGCATTAGCAGGGGAAGCGGGAGAGTGGAAAGAAGGCAGAGGGCGGCGGAGCGGAGGTCGGTGGGTATTTGAGCGGATTTGCGGAGGCCGAGCTGGGAGGTTGTCAGTATCTGAGTGAGTCAAGGATAAGAATGGTTACTCACGTTCTTCATGAGTCCGAGGAACAGCATTGGCATGCCTCGCAGATTGCCCGGGAACTGTAGCCCACCTCCACCCATGTTGCCACCGCCAAGTTCTTTTCGGTACGTCTGAAGTAACTCGATCATCTTCGCCTGCACAGCATCTCGTGCTGCGTCCAAGCCTGAGCTCAACGCTCGCTCGACCGCCTTGTGAGCGAAATATGCTGTGATTGCTTGCTGATCAGCAGATGCGTACACTTCAGCCAAGTTCTGCGTAGTCGGGATCGACAGTGTCAATACTCGGATTCTCCGCTCGCCATTACAAGTTGTGTGCAGCACACCGACTTGTAAGCAAGCGAATGCTTTTGTCACGGACTCATCAATCGCGATCTCGACCACATACGCCTGATCGCGCGGCATGGCAGGGAACGCGCAAAGATCTGACGAGCGGTTGAAGAAGTTGCCGTAGAAGGCACTTGGCCGCAAGCCAGTCGTCGTGCGCACGCGGAGCACTGCCTCGAGCCCGATCTCAGCACTCAGGTAGTCACTGAATTCGGTCGCGAACTTCATCGCATCTTCCGTTCGTGCAGCATTCCAAGCAGGGTAGAAGTAGGTCTGACCACCAGTGTACCGCGGCAAGTTGCTCAGTGATGCGACATCCTGGTACTGCGCGGAAAACAAGAACATGTCGATCGAGACCTGCGTCTTACTGCACTCGACGGCAAAGCTCTTATAGAAGCTGTTCTGTGTCTGCAAGAGTGCGTTCTCTTTCGACGTTCCGAGGAGCTTTTTGTCTTCTCGCATGTCGAGCTTGCCGAAGCCGGTGTTGGGAAGAGAAGCCGAGAGTACGACCATCTTGCCGCCTACGTGCGAGATGAGCTTGTGACCAGCTCGAAGTGCGGAGCCCATCGCAGAGCCAGAGTTCTGAGTGTTTGCGAACATGCCTTGAAGTCGGCCGAGGAAAGTCTCGATGTTTGAGCGTGCTTCACTGAGATTGACGAGTAGATCGTCAGGCGTAGGTAAGAACGGCTCATCGAGATCACTGACTACAAGCATCCTCGAATCACTTGATTCGCTCTCATCTCGGGGGATTTGGAAGTAGTGCAACGAGCTGTCCACGGCCATAAAGCCAAGTCGTGTCCGTCGATCAGTGTTTGGTATGCGATCGAGACTCTCCAAGATGCAACGAGCTGAGGTTGCAAGTAGACCACTTGTGACACCAGCGTAGCTCACGTCAAACAGGAAGAGATAGATCAAGGGCTGCGGCGCTCGCACCATGTACTCCTGAGGTGCAACGAACTCGCTGACTGCGTAATTCAACTCCGGTCTTTGCCAGCGGTCGACACTCTGCTGCTTAGCACCATCCCAGTCAAAGCTCTGAGGTACGTCGTTTGTAAGGTTGCACATGTTGCATCGCCACCTATGTGAGTGGTCTAGAAAGCTGGCAAACGGGTTAATGTAGGTCCTACATCTTCGGCAGCGGGCGATGACCTGATCGTACTGCACGGGAACATCGTCTTCTGCGTCGTGCAGCGTGGCATATGGCTGGATGATCAATGCAAAAGGCAGTTTGCTCTTCTTCAGTAGTGAAGAGGTTGTCGGCATGGCGTTCAAAGTTGACCGTACATATTTTGGAGGGCAGTTCGAGTGTGGCGATGGCGTGACCGAGGACTGCGCAAATAATTAGTGGCCAACCTGGCAAAGTTTCAGTTCTCGGATCTCAACTCACATTTGGCGGCAGTATTATAGGTGGCGGCGGTAGGTCCAGGTCACTGACATGGAACGGCGCGCCCTGTGCGCTGATGTCCACTGGTATAAGCGGGTTGAGCCTCTGTGCTGGTGCAAGTCCACCCTGTAGTCCAGGCTGCTGGGCTGCTGGCAACGGCTGCGCTCCCACGCCCATCTGCCCGAATTGTTGCGTCACTCCAGCGACTCCAGGTGTTTGCACGGGGTAGCCCTGCTGTGGTACCTCGTATGATGGCTGTGGTTGCCCATACTGGGGCTGTCCGTAACCCGGTGGCTGTGCAATTGGCGGTGCATTTGGATCTGCGGAGCCTGGCGCGCCGTATGGTACTGGTTGACCAGCAACATATGACCCTGGCTGCCCATATGATGCCGCTCCGGCAGGCGCAGCCCCATACCCCGCCGCTCCGCCATATCCTACAGCAGCAGGGGGCTGAGCGCCAGCGGCGCCCTGTCCGCCGGGAGCTGCGTTGCCACCTGCACCGAATTCATACGCTTGGCCAGCGTAGGCTCGCTTCTTCTTGCCTCCTACCGGAACTGCGGTGGCTGCAGTAGAGTCGGCATATCCCTCATCAGGTTGTCCTTCAGCAGCCCATTGCTGCTGCCCGTCGTCTTGATATGGGGTTGCCATGATTATGCACTAGGAAGTGAAGTCAAGTGGTACACCAAGCCAGGGCACGCTTCTTAGGTGGAAGTCTGAGTACTCTTCGGTGTATCGATTGCTTGCTCTCCGCCAGGCTTTGACGGTGTCGGCCTATGTCCGAGCAGAATGTCGATTACCGCAAAGTAGCCGCCTTAACGCCACGCTATATTGACAGTGATGGGCGTGTAAAGTGGTATACGTGTTGGAAATGGGTTTGACATGTGCTTATTGGGTCGTCGTCTTGTAAGGTGGTGTTTCGCTGAAAGTCCTGAGGCATTAAGAAATTGAGGCCTGAGTCAGGTTGCCAACAGGCAGAAGACACAGATCTTCGGTCACATTTACAGACTATTGTACTTATTAACATGTCATGATAACTGTCGACTGACTGGCTCGGGTGGACGCTAGCATGTGCCAAACAGAGTGCCGTAGCAAGTGCGTGCGTTGCCAGACCCATAGCAGAGCTCCAGCAGACTCGACGCCTCCTGCGAGACATCTTCCAATGCGGCATGCTCATGATCCCCCATATTGTCTAACTGCTGCCCGAGTGAGCCCGAGGCTTCAAGGCCATCAAGTTCGTACAGCGAAAGATTAGCGCAATTGCCACTTTTCTCGATCGATCTCCAAGTCGAGAACACTCGGTACAAGGCACACGTAAATGCCCGCAGCTTCGTCGTAGGGATCGAGGCTACGTAATCTGACATCTCGTCAGCTGTGTTACATGTGGCAGTCACGAATGCCGAGTTTGTTTGCCTGATTTGGGCGTTGATAGTGTGGTCTAACCCATCAGAACTATCTCGCGACTGGGATGGAGTAGCCTCGAAGGTCTCGGACAGGAATTGACGTGACGAGTTTGCTCTATGCGAAACACACGTGATTTGTTGTTGATGAGCTGGAGGCAGGCATAGCAGAAGCAGAGGGCATCGCAGTCGAGACGAAAGCCATCATTGTTGAGGCTGAGATTCAGTCGATCAACGACAGATGCAACTACAGTCAAGACGAAACGTCCCCAGTGGCGATGAGTTTCATCATGAACGAGACGAAAGTCACCGCAGTTTAGACATGGTGTACCATCTGTTGACAATACCGTCTCTCACTCGGGTCATATACGTCGTTCTCAGGGCTGCAGGAGCGACGGCTCTGATGAGCTTGTGCCACTTTGGGAGTTGTTCAGCCGAACGTGTTGATGGGATCGGGATCACTGAGATGTCTGTGGCGCAGATAATTGGCTTTCCCGGTATCGACGATGACGGTACGAGTCGCCTTATCGTAGCTCAAAAGTATGTGGGTAGATTACTTAGTTCATGCGGTCGGCTTGTATGCGTTGCGGCCACTGGCCATGTGGAGCGGCGCTGCCAATCCGCAAGAGCTGTGCGAGATCTTGAGTGTCGATGCGGAGAGGCGTGTCGTGGCCGTGTTGTGCGGATGTAGAAATTGCAGTCGGTTGATGACCAAATCTTCTGAGCTACCCGTTCCGCGCGACTGTGTACCAAGAATCATGCCCTTGTCGCAGACACGTGTGCATGAAGAATTCGCATGAGGCTCGGGGGCAATTGGCAAAGGACTGAGGAGCATATGCGCCAGTGGCTTCGGTATGGCACTTTCGATGATGATGATCACCTCACCGCTTTTTACAGTCTGTTCGTTTGATTCTTGACCTCTGTGCCCATATGAACCAGGAATCAGCAGGGCTGGGTGACGTTGCTGGAGAGGAGGCGGCCGGAGATTGGGTAGACAATGCCAAGACCTGGGCTTGCTACTCCACGCACGTGACATATGTGAACAACACCAGTATTGCACTGCAACACTGCTCATAGTCAGGTGTCTGCGCGTCGTAGGAGCCCTTTGGCGTTGATACATGCAGCACTATAGATCGCAGAATGTCGGAACGTTCAGATCAGGTACCTGTACCCCTTCTGCAGCTGCCTCGCCGCTGCGATGTCGATGCCCTCGACCTCAGCGGTCTTCCTCAGACGCTTCAGATCCTTCTCTGTAAGCTCTGTATCTTGGCCGTCCATTCTCTCGAGCATCTTGTTGTCTCGGACGAGCATCGTTCGCAGGATGAAGCCACAAATGGCTGCAATGACTGTAAGGCCTGTTTTGGGTTAGAACACGCCCTCTTTTGAGCAGGGAATGGCTCTGAGTACCGATGATGATGCCCATAGCAGGTATGTAGTGTGGAGAGGTGGAGGGCAGGTACGTAAACGGGGTATTTGGACGGTGTTAGCATGATTTTGGCATGGTTTGGGCACGCAGAGCTTACCCAAATCGATGCGGCGTTGCCCACACTATTGATGAAAGCTAGAGCGGCGGCTCTCTTGGCTGGAGGACGTGGGATCGAGTTCGCAATCCAGGCGTAGATCTGAGAATGTCAGTGAATCCTTCCTAGGCACTGCCGCGGTCGCAGGGCCTTCAGCCGATGGGGGCGGTGGCGCCAGCGAGAGTGACAATACGTACCGTGCCATTCATCGCGAAGATGAATATAAGCTCCAGGATGTCAGTAAATGTCGCTGTAATGGTTTAGAATGACTGGGCAGTCGGGGCTTCGTCTTACCAAGAACAAAGAGCTGCAAAACTGGTCAGCATGTCGCTCACTGCCGCCAGCACCACCGTACTCACAAGTAACGAGCTCCGAAGGAAGAGGTGAACATAAATAAGAAGCATCCAGAGGGGTGTCAGCAGATACGTTACTTGGGGGAAAAGGCTTGGGCTCACCCAACGAGAACGATCGGGACCGGATACATGTAGAACCTGGATATCATGTATCAGTCAACGAACCCCGATCAGGCTGCTGTCCCAAAGAGCTTACCAGAAGCGATTGCCCAGCTTATCGCTCATGTGAGAGTGGCCGAGTGACCAGAAGACCATGAAGATATATGGGGGTGCGCAAAGCAGCAGGGAGGGTATATTTCCAAAGCCCAATGTTTTCGTAAGCGTAGGGAAGAAGTTCTGAAAGCCAGCTGCGCCAGTGATGCCATGATATCCGATGGCGAGGACGTAAGTCTTCGGGTCTGTGAATGCCAGCTTGATTCCCTGAAGTTCTGTCAGTAACATCGTATTTTCCGAAGGTGCCATATAGACTTGCTGTGAGCTGGCTCATAGCTCCCCCAATATCTACATCTGCTTCTGCAGCGTCAATTGCGAGTCGTCTGTTCGCTACGTGGCGCTCTTCAGGACTTAGTTTTTTCCAGGTGTCGGGTAAAGCGGGCAAGAAGAAAATGACGATAAGACCCAGTGCCATCGTGATCGAGCCCTCGATGATGTAGAGCCACCTCCAGGCACTGAGACCTCGCACACCTTTCAAGCCACTCAGAATTCCGGCGGCGATCAGAGAGCCGAAGGCGCCAGACACAAGAGATCCAGAATAGAACAGCGCCACTACTTACAGTCAGTACAAGCCGAGATATAGGACGGCTCTAGGCTATCGTGGGCTCACTCCTGAAATTCAGCTCCTTCTTCGTGTACCATTTACTGAGATAGAAGAGTACGCCGGGAAACTGGTACAGTCAGCATTCCGCTTCATCGAAACCAGTCGGACTTGCAAGCTTACGAAGGGCGCTTCAACCAAGCCAAGCACAAACCGGGCTCCAATGATCGACTTGTACGATTGAACCTGGCTCGTCACAAGTGACACCAATCCCCAGAGAAGAGTGAAGAAACCAATATACCATGACGGTCGGCCGACATAGTTGAGTACCGCATTCGAAGGAACTTGCATCAGGACGTAGCCGACGAATAGGATGGACAAACCAGTCTGGTAATCTGCGGGCGTCATGTCTAATTCCTCTACCAAACCTTGCAATTTTGCGGCAGCGTAGTTGTTGCGGTCGATATAATTCCTACTACGAGTCAGCGCAACGCCCCCGAACCGCTTGCACAGCTCATTCGCTCACATCAAGTAGACGCTGACAACGATTGGCATGACGAGCGCATCAATCTTTCGTCGCAGCTTCTTCTCGATGACTAGCTCCTCCTCGGTCAGAGCACCGAAGTGCATCGCCTGCTCGCGTGTGACATCTTTTCCCAAGACATCATGATCGTGCAGCACCTCTTTGTGAGCCACGCCATTCTCCATGTGTTTCTCCATCTTGAGTGTGATGGATACCAGCGGTCCGAAATCCCAGTAGTAGTCCAAGTGGCGTCCAGTCAAGTCGAGTCAAAGCCGACAAAGAACGCGAAGCAAGCCCAAGAGCGCAAGCTAAGGACTTATACTGGAGCTTATTGATGACACGCGCCAAGTTGAGGGGAACATCAAAGAAGCGAGCGCCATCACGCGCACGGCACATGGCCAACACGTTCGTCTACTCGCCGCAGAAGGACGTGCAGCATGCCCAGCATCGGCACGTATTCGGGCACGGATGGGGGATGGAGACTCCATCGTTACGTCGGCGAATGGCAGTACGGGACGAGGAGCTAGAGTGCGTGAGATGTGGGGAAAACAGAGCCCTTGAACGCTGCAGTTTCGGACTGGTCCTCCACAGCTGCGAGAAGTGACGTCTTTAGGCTGTTTTCTTGCAGCATTCGAGCATCGAGGATTTCGCATTCGATTGACACACTCGCGCTGATGAGGCTACAAGAACGCGTCACTCGTCCAAACTGATGGAACCGTGAAACGACTTCCATCAGCACGATCTCTGGTTCTGGCCGAATGTACCACTGTGGAGTCCCCGCAGGTTTGCGGAGTTCGTGACGGGTTACGGCTGGACTGCGGCTGGTGATCAGACGGTCCGACCAATGTCCGATGCGTTCGCTACACATCTCGAACGAAGGTTTGTGGCGTGCGACCTCCAAGTTTGCGGGAAGTCAGGTCAACAGCATGTACTGGTACGACTGAAGGGGCGGTCTACTTGTCGTCAGGCGTTCCAAGTGATTCAGCAGATGGAGTGGCCGTGCATTCTCGTGGATGAGCTGACACGAGCAAATGAGATGCGATTCTCCGGAAGCCAGGTCCGCCGTTGCCGATGAGAGCTGCTTGGTTGTTCACTCGGGTCCTGGGACATTTTTAGAGTACAAGATGCTCGGCTGCTATTTGAAGATCCGTATCAGTCGACTCTGCCTACTCAGTCGACCATAAGGTCGAGATGAAGTTGAGCAGTGAGCAACTCTCAGCCGTTCGAATGCAACTGACGCCTATCTGCGAAGGCTAAGCATGGAGCCTGGCAAGAATCGAAACGCTATCGCGACTCACTTAACGCGATAACCGGTCAACCGATTCAACTTGCTACTGCAAGTTTCGAAATGCGTTCCAACCTCTGCCGTAGAATCCTGCGGCGTCGAGATCGCGCGCATCGATGCGAGGGAGCAAGTGATCTGACTCTGCACTACAGCGAATCTTCACTCTCCGAACTCGAATCAGCACCTTGACTCGTTACTCTCCAGATCATCAGTCTCGGAATTTTCGACCTCCATATATCCGTCCATACATAACCAATCGCTTCCTCCGCATAGTAGAGGGCAGTCCGTGAGGTTCAGGTGCGGATATAGCCGGCTTCGTGTTGGGAGCCGCCTGGTCTTCTATCATAGGGCGCGCGAACTCAGAATCGTGTCTCAGGCGGGTAAGTTCCAACATTTCATCGATCGCACGAGTGTTGTGGCTGAAGGACCATGTACTCAAGTAAAGAGGCACAGCCTCGATAATCAGGAGACGGTGATCGAAGATAGTCAGCCCCTCGGGTCTCGACGATGTCGCTACGGTGGGTTTAGTCGCGCTCCTGCGTCATATCGATCCCGAGCAATACCATGCAGCTAGGCTGCACACTCTTCCGGCCGTATCATTTGAGCGTTCCCGCAGCCGTCTTTGCTCGCTGAGACGACGCAATGGCCGAACGGGAAACTTAGCCAGGCAATCAGCTACCGGCTAGAATGATAGCCCATACTTTGACGAGTCGTCCCGCTCCGAGCATTTATGCAACGTATCTGGTAAGAAGGGCTGCTGGGACGTCAGTGCTGCGTGACGATGATCGCATTCATCGTCGCTAAGCTACTCCGAGCTTGCTACGGAATCATGTCGAAGACGGAGTCCTTGCGAGATCTGGATGGGTCCCAGCTGCTAGAAGCGTCTGCTCGAGGTCATTGACGATATGCCATGGTTTTGTGCTCGGTCTGCAGATGGGTATCTGCTGACTTTGGCCTAGGTGGCAGAGGGCGCGGAGGCGAGGTAGTGAAGCTAGACCGTACCGTCTCGAAGCCGTGAACATGTGAAGCTACATGGTGATTTGAGCGCGTTGTACTCACGATGGATGGCGCTGGAGCATAGAACACAGCCCCCGTGGCACTCCATGTAAGATCTCCCCAGGGTGCTGCATTCGGTGAAGAGATCGATACGGACCGAACGGTTACTTTACGAGGTAAGTTGTATCATCTATACACGTCACAGCTTCACTTCAAATCGATGGTCGAGATCACTTCTCGCTGAAAATGTCCTCACTTTCGTCACAAAGCTCGGTGGTTCCTTCCTCACTTGCAAGATCGAAATATTGCCAAGCGGCACACAAATGTATGAATGGATCAACAGTATTGAGCACCAATCTGAACACACCTACACCATCAGAGTGCACAAGATAGGTTCACTCGTCGACCAACAATTCGCCCACCGGTTTGATGGAGCCGCTGAGCTCTACAATGATGACAAGCTAGAGGAATGCATCGAGCTATTGCCAGAGATGCTCGACGATGGCGCCTGTCCTCGCTTCTTCCGCATTAAGATCCTCGTGCTGCTGGGAGGTGTGGTCGGCGACTGGTATGAGGCAGTCAAGTACTGCGAGGAAGCCGAAGCGCTTTGGCGCCTTGTGCGTCGCTGGGCGCCCAAAGGCAATGCAACGGTTGGCGAAGCCTTGGCTGAGGTGCGCGAGTCCATTGACGAGCTGCAGGGCGCCCTTCAAGATGAAGCGCCGCAGCCATGTGACGATGAGGACACTGTCAGCGGCATCATCGCGGACACCGACACTGAGGTCCCTGGCCAGAGGGCCGAACACGAAACGGAATTGGGGACGAGATCGGGTTGGAAGTGGAGCTGGCGAGGGGGTATAAAGAAGGGGCCAAAAGTGTTGATAAGATCGTGGCGGACACGAAGAAGACTTAGCAGGAAGCGCCGATGGTAAGTCAACGCTCGCCCACTACTTTCCAAATTCTTTGTTCTGACACCCTTGCAGTCGCCTAGCAGTATCAAGTGGAACCTGTCCCCCTCCGGCCCTCATCACGTGGCTACAGTGGCTACTTTCAAGATCACATGCCCACGCCGCCAACTCGCAACTTACGCACTGGCCTCACACCTGGCTACGTGCCCATCATCCATCGCACGCCCAAGAACAGCGAGCGCACCGAAGAGATCTTGAGGAAGCCATCGTGGAGGCGCGATAACTAGGACGGGATACGACACAGGCAGATCGGTATCTCCTCGGCCATACCTGCAGTTGAACGAGCGAATGTCAATTGGATGGATCACGAATGCTACTCACTCGGGTACGGGAGAAGGAGTTTCTGTAGCACCCACCTGGCACGAAGGGTGTGAATGTCTTTCTGCAGAGCGAAGCTTTTGATTTAATTCATGTACCCTTCCTTCACCACAGCGACTCTTGAAATCCTCTTGCTTTTCAAAGACATCCGCCCTGACACCCATGACGAGCTGATATTACTTTCACACTCCACTCCCTTATCAGAAGAACCCACCACCTTCCTTCTTCCCCTCTTCTGCCTCACCCTCAGCCTCCTTACCCGCGGCCTCTCCCTTTGCCTTCGCAGTCTCAGCCTTGCCCTTATGGCTACCTGAGATACCTCCCCAAACGCCGGATGCGAGTCCACCAACACCCTTGCCAACACCTCCGAGTGTCGAGCCAACACCGCCAATGACATCACCTTTGCCAATCTTGCCGACGCCTTCGCCAGCACCGCCGGTGATACCCGAGACTGCATCGCCTGCGCCCTTCGTGACGCCGCCGACTGCACCGCCGACACGCTTGGGCATGTACGGCATGTTGCCAACACTGTCGCCGACCTGTTGTCGTTGTCAGCACTATCACATGGCGACAAGATTGGGTCAACTTACGCCCTCGACCGTGTCTCCAACACCCT
Source organism: Oleoguttula sp. CCFEE 5521 (assembly GCA_036872775.1). Lineage (NCBI taxonomy): Eukaryota > Fungi > Ascomycota > Dothideomycetes > Mycosphaerellales > Teratosphaeriaceae > Oleoguttula > Oleoguttula sp. CCFEE 5521. The sequence goes on from JAVRRP010000172.1 coordinate 16,569, forward strand.
TACCAACACCTGACGCTGTGTCTCCAACGCCGCCTGTAGCACCGCCGAGGGTGCCCTTGATATCACCCTTGCCGATGGCACCGGTAGTGTCACCCACGGTCTTGCCGAGACCCTTAGTGGCAGCTGAAGCACTCTTACCGACGTTCGACGTCGTATCGCCGATGCCCTTGCCAACAGCACCTCCACCAACAGTGTCGCCTTCATATCATCAGCAATGATCTTGGCCCGAGAAGACATTACAGCCGCACTCACCTAAGTTCTTGCCCGCACCCGAGACGAGACTGTTGGCACCATCTCCAAGACCGGAGACAGTCTTCTGTCCGCCCTTGCCAACACCAGATACAGTCTTCCCAGCACCACCAACAACGCCCTTGCCAACACCCTTGATGTCACCCTTCTTGATGGCCCCAACAGTGTCCTTGCCGGCAGTGCTCAGGTCACCCAGAGCGCCACCAGCAGTGTCGCTCACGTTCTTACCCGCAGCACCAGCAGCGTCCGTAGCAGACTTACTGGCATCACTCACACCCTTACCAGCACCCGAAGTGGCCTGATTGACCTTCTTGGTGACAGGAGCAGTCTTGCCACCGGTCGCCTGGTCGAGCTTACCTATCGCATGCATCAGCCTCGGCACGCATAATCCGCAGCCTTCCATCTGGAAGTGAGCCAAGCGGGGAGAAGCTGCGCAGTGTACGACGTGTCGCCTCCGAAATCGAAGCCAGGTGCTGACGTACCAGTAGCGCCGCTGACGCCTTTGTTGACAGTGCCTGTAGCTGTGTTGGCAGTCTTGTTCACTGCTGAGCCGGCGGTGCCAGTCGTCTTGTTAACGGTCTTGCTGGCAGCACCAGTGGTCTTTGAGACCGCGTCGTCGCCTGTTTGAAGTCAGTCATGTCCGAAACTCACGACATGAGGAGATGATACCTCCAGCGGGCTTAGCAGCTGCCGCTGGCTTCTTTGCAGGTGCAGCAGCAGACTTCGCCGGCGCCGCTGCAGACTTTGCCGCGCCATTCGCAGACTCCGCAGGCTTCTTTGCTGCGGCAGGAGCAGCAGGCTTCTTGGCGGCAGCAGGCGATGCAGCAGCGGCAGGCTTCTTCGACTCGGTGACGGCAGCAGGTATGGGCTTCTTCGAGCCTATCGCATTGCGTGCCTTGACTGGGGCATCTCCAGCAGCACTCGCAGGCGCCTTGGGCTTTGTGGCTGGAGTTGACGAAGCTGGCTTCGCAGCCGCAGGCTTCGCAGCAGGTGTGGAGGCCTTCGCAGGCGTCGAGCTTGGAGCAGGCTTCTTTGCGGGAGTGCTGGCTGCTGGCTTCGCTGGAGTGCTCTTCGCGGGCGCCTTGACTGGAGTCTTCGCCGGGGTCTTCGCCGGGGTCTTCTTCGGGGTTGGGTCGTTGTCAACCATACTGATCTTCTGAACGCCGGCTGTGATCGTGTCAGTACTGTGAGGGCTTCATCGGCATGAGCTACAACATGATCATAGCAGCATCGCTGGCTATCTCTATGAGTGAGACACCAGATCTGCACCGCCGTGATGCCTTTGCATCAGAAGCATATATTTCTCCAAGCTGTGGCTGATGCTCGAATGTTGGAGCTTGCTGCATGTAACATGAGCACAAGAGATCTGCCACGTACCTTCGAGTTCGGCTTGTTGCTTCTTCAAATCTTCCATAAGCTGCTCTACTCAATCGCTTCGCTAATTTGACAATTCGAAAGTTGGTAGAAGACAGTGAAAAGACGGCTTGTCATCATGTTTCGAATCCTCCTCTTCGAGGGGAGCTCGAGTCCAGACGACGTCATGGCCTCGTGTGGCTGGGCGGCAGCGAACAGGGAAGGACACGAGCCGCGTTGCATTTCCGCGTTCATGCTCAACGCAATCGACAACAAACCTGCGATGTCGTTAGATGAAAGTGATATGAATGTATCAGCTGTCTTCAGGCGAAGTATAATGAGCGCGGCGTAGCTCATACCGTGGGCCAATCGACGAAAGCTACCTGACGAATACGGTCATCAAATGCCTCCCCAGCAGCTACCTCCTACATCCTTGAGGCTCTGGGTAATATCATGAGGCGCTCTCAATGGTGAGATTTGCTGTTCAAGTATCATTTCCCACTTCACGCACCCACATCCATTCTATACACCACCCCATCAACTGCATCAGCCCTCCCCTCACACAAAACTTGCCACCCTCCCTCAAACCCATCCTCACCCCCAGCACCCCTCCCGACCTTGAGCTTCAGCCCCTTCGAGAACCCTCTCCCCTCGAATCCCTTCCAAGCCTCATCAAGCTCCTCAAACACAGCTTTCGCGCCATAACGCTCAAACAGCGCGTCTCGAACGCTCGAGGTGTTCATCTGCACGCGCTCAACCATCTGCGCCATCTTGGCGAAGGCAGCGAGTTCAGAGGGAGACTGCATGGCTGTTGCTGTGCCGCCGATGCCAATGATCTTGACACTTGCTGATGGTAGTGAGTTCTTCAGAGTGATCATGAGATTGTCGAGTGAGCCAGCGCGACCGCCGAAATCGACGATTACGATGCGCTCTGGCGTGAGGCCGCGAATCCACTCAACTGTGTCATCGCTCGTAGCATCAGCATATGCCACTGCTTTCGAAGGCAGCTTGTCGGTCGTAAGCCACTCAGCGTCCGGCTTACTCGTCACAGCCAGGACGCCCAGTGGTCCGGTACTGGGCTCACGCGAGTGGAACAGCGTGCCTGTAAAAGCCCTCGCAGTCTTACCGGAAGCCGAGAGACTGATCACAACCGCCTTACTCAGATCCGCATCCTCTTTCGTCCATTCGCCACCAGGCGCACCGAATGGATGCACCGGCTCGCTGCCAAGAACGTACTGGCTCGTCCAGTACCCACAAGCAAATAGTGGAAGGAACACAGTCTGCCATGCCACTTTCTCCAGCTCCTCCCTACTCAGGTCCGATATATTGCCAGGTAGGTTGGCGACTTGGTAGCGGTGGTAGTAGCTCATCATCCCGCTTCTCGCATCAGTCACATCTCTCCAATGGCCGGCAGGCTTGTCAGGTACGAGCTCGAGGTCCACGGGCATGGAATTTGGGGGCCAGAAACCCCAGAGCTGTGTTCCTGCCTCGAGGCCTGGGACACGGCTAGAGAGGACGAGGCCGTAGCCCCATGCTGGGACTATGCCGTATTGTTCCCTATCGTTGTAGGGTGCTGCTAGGGAACTTGGGACTTCATACGCACTCCACCATCTCCAGAGCGAGCCGAGACGAGCATAGGCGAGGTTGTTAGACGTGAGGGATATAAGGGAGGCGCGAGCCGTAACATGGCCTTCCTGCAGGGTAGAAGTTGGGAAGGGAGGCGCGTAGGGCACGGTGTGGTGGAGAGTGTTGTTCGACTTGTTCACCACATGTATTGAAAGTGGAAATGGCATTGCGAAGGGACGACGGGATGGCGCGGGATAATGAATGTAGGAGAACGAGATACTCACGTAATGTGCTACGTCCGGGTCTTTGTAGGTACTTCATGCTGTTCGCACGGTGGCGCACAGGCTGCGGCGATCGACTACCACGAGGAAGCCCATAACATGACTTACTATACGAATGCGACACCGTTGTCCAGAGGTAGCTGCAGGTCGGCCGGTGAATGTAAGCAATGGTGCCATATCTTACGCACGTAACACGGTATACTCGAGCTTGCCGTGCTCTGGTGCTCTTCACTCGACTCTCCGGAAGATGCGGTGCTGCATTGAGACATGTCAACACGGATACTACAGCCGAGCAGAGAGCTGCTGAGTAACACGCCGACTGCGACACTGTTGCCTCATTCAGGTACTTGATGTAGCCTGGTCGAGTCTCTGGTATCGTAAGATCGGAGATATCTTATGGCTCCGTCATTCGGTATTGCCCTTGAAGGGCGACAGTACTCGTCCTGGCTCTCTGGACTACCCGTAGGCAGCCCAGTGCCAGGATTGGCAACCAAGAGCGTGGTTCAAGTAAGGGAGAGTCTCTAGGATGCGAGCTAGGAGCGTGAGTAGGGAGCAGCTCAGCGAGGTTGCTGCAGCAACGCTTTCACCAAATCAACGTCGTTCTGTGAGTGCGCTGTGCTCCGAAACGACTAGATATTGTGCAATCAGCAGAATAGCATGTACTAACCATAGCAGCAGGACACAGGATCAGTAATAGACCTGTAGTCGTTCTGACAAGATGAGCGTCCGCGTCGTCGCCCGCATCCGCCCCCTCCTCAAGGCCGAGATCGAGAAGGACATCATCGTCCACGCCGAGAAGACCGCATCCGCCACAGATAAGGACACCGCAACCATCGTCCGCATACCCAATCCCAAAAACCACGGCGAGAACTTCTCGTTCAACTTCAATAGCGTCTACGACCAATCTGTAACCCAAGCGCAGATCTTCGACAATGAGGTCTCCTCCACAGTCAAGCATCTCTTCAAGGGGTTCGACATTACCATATTCGCGTATGGCGTCACGGGCACTGGCAAGACCCACACGATGCGCGGAGGGAAAGGTCTGGCGGAGAGAGGCGTGATCCCGAGACTTCTTTCGGGCATCTACAGGCGGGCAAGGAAGGCTGAGAAGGACAGTGCGGGAGATTCCAGGGTTGAAGTGTCGATGAGCTACTACGAGATCTACAACGACAGGGTCTTCGATCTGTTCGAGCCACCGGAGAACAGGACACCGGCTGGGCTGCCAATACGGGATAATCAGCAAGGGAAGGCGATAGTTGTGGGCTTGACGGAGCGTCCTTGTACCTCATTGAAGGAATTCGAAGGACTGTATGACCATGCCAACATCAATCGCTCAACATCAGCGACCAAGCTCAATGCACACTCTTCGCGATCACATGCCATACTCTGTGTCAAGATCAGCCAGACGACCGGTGACCAGACACGCGTGAGCACCGTCAGCGCGATCGATCTGGCAGGCTCCGAGGACAATCGACGAACAGACAATAACAAGGAACGCCTTGTTGAGTCAGCGGCAATCAACAAGTCGCTATTCGTCCTCGCGCAATGCGTCGAGGCCATTAGCAAAGGCCAGGCGCGGATACCATACAGGGAGAGCAAGATGACCCGCATCCTCTCGCTGGGACAAAACAAGGCGCATACAGTTATGGTGCTGAATCTAGCACCTGTGAAGAGCTATCATCTGGATACGCTGAGCTCGCTGAACTTTGCCAATCGCACCAAGAAGATCGAGACGAACGAGATTGAGAACCAGCCATTCTACCGGGAAGTACCTGGGAAGAGTAAGCTCGATGCACCTGCGACATCTATCTTCAGCACTACCTCATCCTTAAATCGACAGCCTCTTCGACCTAAGATCCTTTCCCATAATGCCAACCTGAAAGACGCCACCACGGCCATCGTCAAACCTACGAAGCAGTTCTCGGTGTACTCCGATAAGCCTGTGCGACCGTCAAACCAGGCCAACACTAGCCATCCTCGGAGTACCACTCGTCCCTCGATTCGCTCACCTAAGAGACCCAGCACCGATGCCCTGCCTACCCTAGCACGACCAGCCAAAATCCCCCGCATCGCGGGTCCGCCCAACAAGTCCATGCCGGGGATGTCGCAGTCCGACATCGAAGCTCTCATCGAACGGAAAGTCACCGAAGCACTCGCCGAACGAGCTGACAATACGTCAATATCCAACCCGGAGCCATTTCCAGACGAAGTCCAAAAACGCCTCGAGGCGCTTGAGAAGCGCATCGAGGGGCAAGAGAATGAGCGGGCAGAGGGCCTGCAGTATCTGCTCTTGGCTAAGCAGCATCAAGTCCGCGGAGAGGAGGCGAGTGCGTTGAAGATGTATATGTTAGCACAGCCGTACTTCAAGGGCAATGAGAAATTGGAGAGGAAGATTGAGGGCTTGAGACGGAAGGTGGAATCGAAGAAGACGGAGGAGGCAGCTCAACGACGAAGTCCGCCGCGAGACGGAAGCTCAGCAATGCGACCTTCGCGGAGGAAGCCAGCAGCGGTTGCAGACCAGGGCTTTGACGCCGACTCCTCCTACCACGCCGCGCCCTCTCTTCACGCATCATCAGACTCTGATTCTGACGCTCCCGCTCCCCGTCGGCCTCTGACCAAGATCCGACGGCGCCCTTACGCCCCCGCGCGATCTATCACAGCACCCTCACCCGCCACCCACGCCCTCTCGAACTTCGAAGACCCACTCATTCGCGATCTCTGCTTGCCAACGCCTCGTACGACAAGACTACTGGAGATCATCAATACACGCGATGTGGCGCAGATCCGGCTGTTGAAGGGTGTTGGAGCTAAGCGGGCCGAGGCTATTGTCGGTGCGTTGTGCGATATGGAGATCGGTCCGAAGGAAGAAGGAGTGAGGGTGGGGAGTCTGCAGGAACTGAGTCGGCTGAGAGGAGTGGGTGCTAAGCTTGTTGAGGGTATGAGAGGTGGATGCGGGGAGGCAATTTCGTAGTATTCCGCATATAGAACGGGATGGGATGTGATCATTAGCGAGGTGTCTGGCGAAAACTTTGGATAAGAAGACTTTGACCTTCACCAATCCACTCTCATTGCTCTAGCTGCTCGTCCTCCACCCAGATCCCCCACCACACCCCCTTCATCCCCTCACTCCACCCTTCCAACACCTCCCTCACTACCTCGGCCCTACAACCCTGTTCCACCTCAACACTCACGTCCGCAACCCCTCCCCATCGCGCCTCGCCATTGATAAACACCCTCCTCGTCCCCAAGGTACTGACTATCTGCATCTCCCTCCAGCCGTCGATTCCCCCTTCGCGATCGTCCTGACCCAGCTCCGCCCCGGAAATTGTGTCGAATGGCCTAAAGATAAACTCACTCGGCTCCTTGGCCAGATTTCCCAGAGGCCGCCGGAACGAGGAAGTTTGTAGCCACATCGCCGTGCGGTTCATCGCGGCGAAGTCTGCACTTGGCTGTTCGAACCGTCTTCTCAGAGCAAGGGAAGGGGGATGGTGGATTTGAGGGAGAACTAAGGGGTTCAAATAGACTCCTCCTTCAGCTATATGATCTACGATCTCTGCGGCCGTAGCTTCTATTGGTAGACTGAGCGCGGGTGAGATGGCCCGGACGGGGTACGAGACTTGGAGGAGTGAGTGTTTTTCGCCGGGGCTCTGGCTGGCGGGTGGGGGCAGGAAGAGCGCTGTGCGGAGGAGGGGCGAGGTCAGGATCGTGCGTTGCCAGTGCTTGGAGACGCGTTGCAGGCGTGGAAGATCACGAGTCGGGATGTGCAGGAGGATTGCTTCCAGAATTTCTGGGAGGGCGACAAGTGATCGAGTTGGGGACCCTTCCACGGTGGTGGTGTTGACATCAGAGTGCATCACGTTCTTGGTGTTTGACCGAATGTAGACACTGCGGTCACTGTGCGACGAGACTTGTGGACATACGCAGTACGAAAATATCGCAACAGAGCTTTGGTACTTACTGATGTATTTTCATAGTTTGTTGTTTGGGCGATAGGACATGCAAAATCTGCAGGTTGAGTTATGCCGCTGATCGACATCTGAAAGCTTGGGATCGATGCGCGAAGAGCTTGTTCACATGTTACACACTCTACCTAGTGCCAGCCCTCCTAGCCGCCGCGGACGTCGGAACAGCCGCAGAGATCAAGAACGCCGAGACTTCTGAGTTACATCTGGTAAGGACCGTAGTGTTGCGAAGAAAATCAAGAAAGATCAAGAAAAGCATTGCACAAAGGTGCGAGCGCTGTGCGTTCAGTGCGCCACCGCCTGTACAAGTGAGCGTCCAGCCCTGTCCGTCTATTCGCTTCCCGCGATCCGAGTCCGTCCTGTCGTGAGTCGTGGTCGTCCCGCCGTGCGCCCAACATTCTGCCTCCATGCGCAGCTGAGAAATGCGAGCATCCTTAGAACGTCTTTCACATTCCCTCAAAGCTGACATAGCTCGGCTGGTCCAGATACTGCATCACCCCACCAAGTCCACCCATCAGCTCGAAGTCTTGCATAGGCGCACAATCACTCGGTGGCGAGAGCTGGTCAAGCGGACTGCTGTAGTCATAAGGCGGCGACGAAGGCGGCGTATCAGCACGCCAAGAACCTCCAGTACCGGATGAGAAGTCGAAGTCGGTGTTGCCGAGCGCATCAACAGCGACGGGATCAACGAAGTCATTGAAGTTGATGTCTTCGTACATGTCGGACTGAGTGTCTGGCGGAGTGACAGGGAAGCTGCGGTCGCTCGCGCCGGAGTTTGAGCTGGCGCTGAGATAATGCTCGTCGGCAGCGGCGAGGAATTGGTCGATGGCTGTTGTAGTGTTTTCCGGCGTGATGCGGAGGTAGGCGGACACGTTGTTGCCGGCACCGATCGTGGTGTTGTCGTCGCTCATGTACTGCGCGTCCATGTGACGGGCACGAGTGGCCTTCTCGGCACGCGTCTCCATGTCTGGACGTTCTTTCCTGGGGCGGCCGCGAGGCTTCCTGTCCTCCTCGGCCTTCTCGAAGCCGGGAAGCACACCCTCGCACATGCCGCGCTGGCGATGGCGGGTAAGAGCGTCTTGTCGAGCGAAGCTCATATTGCAGGGACAGACGTGCGCCTTGACGCCAGAGTGGATCTTGGCGTGGCGTTTGAGGTCATGCTGGCGGACAAAACACTTGCCACAGTCGTTGCACTTGAATTGACGATCGCCAAGATGCGTCTGGACGTGAGCCCGGATGTTCTCCTTACGACCAAAGTCCTTGCCACATCCAGGATAGAGACAATTCCACCTTGAGGTGACTGGGTTCTGGTCAGACATATATTGTGTGACCTCCTCTGAGCTGATGCCAGTATCCTCAATGCTGGCGTTGATCCCTCCAAGGCTGGCAAGAGCTGCAGCACGAGGGGACAGGGCTTGCGGTTGGTAGAGGAATTGGTTATCGTGCTCATCGGCGCCACCAATCGTGTCGAGAATGTTGCTGCTATCGTCAATGAACGGCGCATTGACGACGAAGGCAATGCCGGTAAGGTCCGGCTCTTCTGCAAGTGTGGGCATGTGAGGCGTGTTGTACGCGGAAGGTGAGTGCGCATCGACGACGGAAGAAGAGTAAGCCGAGGAGGCATAGCTTTGCGGACCGCTGAAGCTGGTCAGATTGTCGTGCGTGAACGCCTCGAATTGAAGCTGCTCGACCTGAGCGGCAGCCATGAGATCGCTGGCATGCATGTCAAACGATGCAGACATCGGCGCAGTGTCAAGCTGGAAGCTTTGAGAACGTTCATGCTTGCCATTCATCTGCACGGGACTGGACCATGGCCGAGCGTGGTGCTGCGGAGTATTCGGCACGGTGTGAGGATGAGGGTGAGGAATTGGAGTGTGGCATGGAGGTATGCCGTGCATAGCCATGGCAATCTGTTGCTGCTGTTGAGGAGCCATTGGCATGTTCGACATGTTCGTTGGAGAGAAGTCGGTAGCGGGTGATGTGGAGATGGTGATGTTTGGTGCGGACCCGCCGTACGTCGTCGCAAACCACTGTATGTGCTTCTGAAGCTCTGCCTTCGCGTCTTCGGCGCGTTCGAAAGCGATTTGCTGCGGGTCGACGTTGACGGGCCTGCCGTGGAGTTGCTGTTGGAGGTGTGTTTGAAAGTCTGCTGCTGGCA
>JAVRRP010000173.1:0-26134 GCA_036872775.1 Oleoguttula sp. CCFEE 5521
CGGCCGGATGAGCTGAATGTTATCATCCGCTTTAGGCGACTTCTGCTCCAGCAGTGATCCAGCATCGAGCAATACGGATCCTGACGAAGTTGAGCCAAGTCGAAAGACCTCTTCCGAGGCATCAGGTACTTTTTGGATGAATTCGCAAACATCGTTCGTAAGCACTCTCAAACCATCGATGTCGGGTACGATGTGAAGGAAGCTGTAGTCGTCGTACTTCGTAGCTGAGCCGTTGGGGCCTACCAAGTGCAGCTCGTCCTCCCAGGCCAAGACTACGGCGTTGTTGCCACACCACTGCACCTCCCGAGGCGGTGTCTTTACTTTGCTCTCGTACTCCGAGAACCGATCTTGGAAGTCGGCACTGATGACCCACACCTTTCCATCATCGGTGTATAGCGCAATGAACTTGCCATTCGGCGACACAGCGATATGGCGGAATGGCCCTGCTTCGAGCTGCCGGTCCTCGCACTCAGCTGCATCTGCCACGTAGATCGTCTTGTTGATGGCTAGCACCACTTCTACTGAGCGTGAAGCAGTATACTCAGGCGGTATGACGGCCCAGCTCGCTACTTCGCCTCGGGGCGGAGTAGCCAATTGATGTGGCCGCGGCTCGTCGTAGCGAGTGACGGCGACTACAGTGTTGTTCCCCAGCAGAGCTGCAAATCCGCTTGTCCAGAACCTACAAGAGACTACGCCATGCTCCTCTGCACCGTGTCCAAGACTGAACGAGGTGAAGTCTGTCTGGAGGTCGATGTAGCTGCGCACAGTCCCATCCCGGGTTACCACTAACAGCCTCTCCTCATCACTCCATCCAAGTCCTTTGATGCTCCCTTTATCCCAGGGTATCTGCCGTATCAGATGACCTGCGCAGCTGTATATATCGATCGATCCCTTCGCTGCCTGGGTAGAGCGGACAGAGTAGATCTTGCTGTCATCGCGGTACAGCGCTGTGAGGAGGCGACGTCAGACATCGGCCGATAACGCGAAAGGGGCGGCGGGCATACCTACAGCACCACTGTACGGAGCGCCCGTGACAATGTAGTTCTCGAGCTCGAGCGTGGCCTCGAATACGGACGTGTACAGCTGCGTCCTGCGGTAGAACTTGTCGCCTACTCGTCGCCAATCAGCCGTGGGCTTCGACATGGCTGCTGTGTCTTCAAGCAGCGCATGCGATCTGCCGTGTACTACGACATCGGGTGTCGAAGACTATGGAGCTGTGCCTGCGTGAAAGTCGAGATGCTTGTCTGCACCAAAGTTATGCATGTTATCCAGTGAATTATGCACGGAGCTGATGCCGTCCTGAGAGACTCTTGCGCGATATAATATCGACCGCAACGACTCTCACTTACATTCCATTTTCAACGATCCCTTATATGGCCAAGAGTCTTGATACTGGCATAGCCCTGTCACTTGGTTCTGGGAGCCGTCAACACTATGGTACTACAAGCGGTGAGAGGCAATCGACAACTGCTCAATGGCGAACGTACAAGGCACACATGGTCTCGAAGAGCTGAACGATCTGGAGTTGGCGATCGTCCTCTCCTTGACGGCGCAACAGCACTGTATCGTCTTCGCAGATGGACCTACCGATGACTTACTCCGTCAGCTGCAAGCAACCATCGGGAACAGATTCGCAGTCCAGAGCGCGACGGTATCATGCACGGCAACAACAACAGTTGACGAATTGAATGAGAGTCTACTCGTAATTGACGATAGCTATGAACGATCGTCCTCCGACGCAGGCGAGACTCATACCGACTCGCAGAAGATCGAGCTCGGCCACGCTCACCACGAGTTCCGTGGCAGGAGACATTCCAGCAGCCCTAGCAATGGACTTGACAATCGAACTATCGCCGACATTGTACTAGCACGCAACATCGACCTAGCCAGCGAATCTGTCCAGGTGCAAGTTCTGGAGCTGCTTCGATCGAAGCGCGTCTTCACTCGGACCGCGATGCATACTGCGCCAAGCGGCTTCATCATGATTGCGATTCTCTCAACGACTGGGGGAAGAATGACCAAGCATCTACATGACATGGTCGCTTCTTCGCACATGCATGACAAGATAAGGACCGGCCCCGTACAGCTTATAGCCCCTGACCCCCTCCGTCGAGCTTCCTATATGCAGCGAAGCGACATCGAGCAGCTGCGGAGTCTGGCAGTCACCGTTCATATGACTGCTGAGGTTGCCGCCTATCTGCACAACATCGTTCTCTTCATGCGCCTCTCACGCTACATCATGGCTGGCGTAACACCAACTGCGACAAAGCATTTGCGCTGTGTTGCACACGCTTTAGCTCCACTCCATGGACTCGACTACGTTCCGCCGAGCTTAGTCGCTCTGGCGGCACGAATGGTGTACGGGCATCGGCTAGTCCTCGCGACGCCGCAAACCGAACGCAGTCTACAATGGGGCAGTGATCCGGACGCAGTGAGCAGGATGCTTGAAGGCGTGACTGTTAATGATGTGATAGACCGGGTTTTGGAAGATACTGATGCTCCTCTGTGATCCTGCACCACAGTAGCCCGATGCGCAGTACTCAGCCCTACAGCTGCGGTCTTGGCGGCGCCAACCTTGAAACAAGGGCAGCTCCGACCGCCTACAGCTTTCCTTGAAAGCTCACCGAACAATTCCAGCATATGAGAGGCTGCCTGAGCTGTAGGAGTCAGATAATGCAATGAGGGATTGTTATTCACATCCCCATCGAGTCTTACCGGCGACACCTCACAACAGAGCGTGCTAGACGTTGACGACAGCCACTTTGCCGGGGCCCGGCTTGTGTGCTTGGTAGTGGCGTTCACAAGATGCAACGACACACATCTTTTGCTGTGGACAGCGAAGGCGATATGGCGAGCACGACGCCGCTGCTCAACTCGATGTCACGTAGTGGTACCGCAACATTCGCAAGCATGCCGCGCCCTGATGGAAGCAACTTCCCTCTCTACAACAGCCATCGCAAGAAACCTCGACGTTGGCCGTTGGCGCTTCGGTTTATCAAGGGTGCGATTCATGCCGACATTGCGATACCTGTGCTTCTTCACTCAGCTTTCGCGGCGTTGGTCACCTACATCGACCGCATCCGCGAGGATCACATTGGGTTTGATGTTGGTGTTCAGGAATCAAACGAGCTACGATCGCTTCTGGCAAGTGAGTTATAGAGCGTTCACTCCGAGACAGACATCATTTGCTAATCCCATACTAGGGCAATGTGTTCATGACACAGATACAAACTAGCATACGCAACCTGACTCGGTACGTAGAATGGTCTCGTAAGTGTGCTACGTTGTTACAGGCTTCTTACTGTCTTCTCAGATCATTCCTCGCCGGCTCTCACACAACTGGCAAGAAGACGAGTGACGATGAGCGCGCCCACACCGAGCGCACAGTCCGAGTCCTGCTTGCCATGATGTACGCAGTGAAGAACCACTTACGCGCAGAGTGGGGAGCCACGATGTCAAATCTTCCTTTCCTACTACCTCAAACAACGACAGAGCTCGCACGCCATCGCCGAGAGAGCACGTCCACCCAAAAGCCGGAGTATAGTGAACTCCTCTCAGCGGGTACGACCAGCTTCGAAGATCGAGGGCTAGGGCTGCTATTGCAGTTGAGCGTACAGATCGAGGGGTATATCAAGCGTGGTACTGATCGGGAGTGGTGGCATGCGCCTGTTGCTGCGCAGATGACGGGCCAGCTGAACACGCTCGTTTCGGCGTACGGCAGCCTCGAGACCATTCACCTCACCGGCGTACCTGTGGCATACCTGATCCATCTCCGCCAAGTGCTGGCGCTGTTCGGGATCTTGCTTCCCTTCGCCCTTGCGGAGGAGATGGTTTGGTGGTCTGTGCCACTCTGCGCCGTGGTAATGTTCACGCTGTATGGAATAGAAGCTATCGCTGAGCAGCTCGAGGATCCATTCGGTATGGACAAGAATGACATCAAAGTCGACGCGATTGTCGAAGATTTGAGGGTGGAGACGATGGTGCTACTTGAGGGATGGAGGCGTGGAAGTCTAGCAGGGTCATATCGGTAGATAGGTGATCGTCCAGTCTCCTCCGTTGTATTTTGTGCGGTCTCAGGGCATACATAGCTATTGCAGACAACCTGCGCCGACTATGGGTGCTCATATGATACTCTTCTAGCCATTCGCGAAGCCACATTGCCTTTCTTGGCTCCACAATGAGTATACTTTCTGCGACATTCTTCTTACGATTTGAGACGTTGCCATTCATGAGGTATGTCACCGCTACTTGTCACTGCAACCACGTGCTGGTGTGCCGAGACCTCAAAGCTCGGCGTGAATGGCGACATACTTGGACCTCGCCTCTCGACTCTTTGAACATCCCTCCAATATGTCGCGCCAGAGGCTTCTAGTGATCTGTACAAAATGCAGACTACTACGTCAAATATGCGACCCTTGAGACGCCATCTCACTGGTCTGCGGACATTGCTGCGGAAATGGCAGCACATGTTACAACCAACCGGAGACAGAGTCTCGAAGATCGCTGTAGTGGACATGCTGGTCCATAATTGGTATGACTATACACCTCCCTTATCGTATTAGCGCTGACGATGTTCAATCAGGTGGCTCGGTTTCACGTCTTTTGGCGGCCCTTCAGTGCACTTTCAGATCTTTCGACGACTGTACGTAGAAAAGTACCAATGGCTGGACGAGTCACAATACGCGGAGCTGTTCGCACTGTGTCAAGCTTTGAGTGGTCCTGGGAGCACCAAGGTATTTGATTGCGCTCACTGATACGGTGGAGCTATGTTACCTGACACGTTTAGATGCATCTTGCGATCAACATGCTACACTATGACCTCCTCACCGGCGTGCTGGCATTTCTTATCTGGGCTCTACCTATGGCACTGGCAGCATTCGGACTGGCACTGGGAGTACGCAACATTGGTGCCGAGTTGCCAGGTCCGGTGTATGCCCTATTATCAGGTCTTAACTCCGCCACAGTAGGCATCATCGCCCTTGCTGCAATTCAATTGAGTACGAAAGCCATCACGGATAGGCTCACGCGTGTACTCGTGTTCCTTGGTGCTGCAGCTGGTTTGCTCTATAATGCACTCTGGTACTTTCCTCTCATTATGGTGTGCGGCGGTCTAGCTACCGTTGTTGTCGATCTAAGGCTCTTCCAGCGGACTTGGAAGGCCATGCGGATGTCAAAGCCCGGAGATGATCGCGTAACGGAAGAGCACGAACTCGCAACGCCCGTAGCAGCAGACAGCGCCTCCCAGATCCATGCAACACACGCAGGTGGTTCCCACAAAGATGCTCCTAGCGCAGACCAAACAGCAATACCCTCGGATCCCGCGGCTCCTGTCCCTGCCACGGTTCGCACCTCGTGGAAACTCGGCACCGCCATCATAGCTGCATTTTTCGTCTCATTCATAGTCTTCATGGTCTGTCGAGGCATTATCGGCGGCACCAACCGCGGTTTCGACCTCTTCGCGAATCTCTATCTCGCCGGCACGATCATCTTCGGTGGAGGACCTGTGGTGATCCCCCTACTACGTGAGTACATCGTCGCACCGGGCTGGGTGAGTCCTCGAGATTTCCTCCTAGGGCTAGCTATCACGCAAGCCTTCCCCGGGCCGAACTTCAACTTCGCTGTCTACTTGGGCACTCTGGCAGTGGCAGACACTTCGATTCCGCCTGTGGTGGGCGCGATGATCGGCTTCGTCGGGATCTTCACACCAGGTCTGTGGCTGCTGGTTGGAACGACCAAGATCTGGGCCACGGTGAGGAAGGTACATGCTGTCCGTGCTGCGCTTCGAGGCATACATGCCGCGGCGGTTGGGCTGGTTTTCACGGCTGTATACCGACTGTTTCAAATTGGATATCTTGACGCGGAGGCGCAAGGCGGTAGTAGTCTGAGCAGGGATGGATGGTGGATAGTCATTATCGCTGCAGCGTGCTACGGAGGGATGCACTTTCATCTCAGCCCGCCGCTGGCGATCGTGCTCGGGGCAATCATGGGGCTGATCTGGTATGGCGTTACCAAGTGAGTGGATCAAGGAAGGCGGGCTTGGAAGTTCTTTGCCTGAGATTAAATTGTACATACAACATAGACATGACCTGACTGCAATCAGTCCCAGGCCATCACCGCTTTCTCGATGATGGGTCGGACGATCTTCCTCCCGGCATCCTCATTCTCGTGCGTCCACACCATCTGCCACTTGCCGAGCTCCTTCGCACGATGCCACGGCTTGACATTGAGTGTCTTATCAGCTTCAACTGCTTCTTTGACCGTCTGAAACAGGCTCTCGGCCTGTGCGTCGTTGATACGAACATCGCTGCGAACGATCAGGACAATCTCACGAATCTTGTGCTTCTTGCCGTGGCTGTCCTTGACCTTGTGCTTGTTGAGCGCAACGGAGATATCTGTGCCGGTCTGGGCAGTCCAAGCAGCTTCGATGGCGAACCAATCAAAAAGCTCTTGGAACTCGGTCTTCATGATCTGCTCGTCAAGGGAAAACGGGATGGACGAGAAGCCAAGGCTGACTGTTGGCGTACGTGGCGAGGGCGTGTCAACCATGTCGCCTTTCCAGTCGCGGCGCAGCAGGTCACGGATGCCAAGGTGATCTACGTCTTTCTTTGCTCGCTTGAGAATATCCGCGAGATGCTGCATGCGGTCGTCGAGGTCCTCCTTGTACCAGTTGCTGCGCTTCAATACACGCGCTGCAACCTTGCGGTCGCGTTCCGTGGCTTCTTGGAGGCCCTTGGAGTCGATTGCAATGGCGCCGAGGATCAATTCGAGTAGCTCATGCGGCATGTGATACTCCTCTGGTAGGGCTTCAAGCTCATCGAGCATGCGTTCGGCAACAAGGGTGGTGCAGCTTGACACGTTGGCGAACACCCTGGGTGAAGCGTCGAGCCCTGCGTCAAGATCTTGATGGTGATCGAAGATGGAGAGGATTGGCGCACCCTTCCACTTACGGAGTGGAGCTGCATGATCAACGAGCACAATCCCTTTGATATCCCTCGACAGCGTCTCCGGATCCTCGGGCAATTCATCAAGAGTCAATAAGTCCGAGTGGCCGCTGCTCATTTGAGACCTGTGGAGCGCAAGTGTGTTCTCCGGGCGGAGATCCAGAGCATCTGTCGAAGTCTGCAACAGTGCAATAGCCTGCACTGGGTGAGATGTGTTTGCCGTAGAATGCTCCAGATGGTACGCCCAAGTCAGGGCAGCAGCCATGCTGTCGAGATCGCCAGCTTCATTGCCCTGAACGTGAATCCAGCGCGAAGACAGACCCTTTTGCCAGTCAATCAAGTACTCCTTCTTATTGCCTCTACTCCATTCCGAGAAGTGGCCAACGCCAGTCTCGATCGCACCCGCAGGACGTATCGTAGATGGCCGCACGACCTTCTGCACATTGTCAGACGGCGCCGCGTAAGACGCGGATGCGATCGCTGTGAGCGTCAGAAGTATTGACGTTCTCATCGCTGCTGCGTGTTAGTGTACAAGGACTTCTTCAGAATGCTGTTCATTCGTCCTTCAAACTTGGGAGGAGGCAGACTTGGCGCGGGGACGCTCCGGTTTCATCCCCGCGAGCGCCTCTTGGCCAGCCCTCATTGCTACAGTACAATCATACTCTCTCTGCTCAGATCGCCCCCATCGACCTGGTGCAGGTCGCAGTTCAGCACTTGCGCTGCTCTCGCTGACATCGGTAGACGACGCAGCATTCAGGTACCAGCTCCGAACAACACGCGGCTCTGTCCGTTCCTCTGCATGTAAGCGAAATCATCTCCCGGAGCGCTTGTTACAGACCTCTCCGTGTCCCGTTTGGGAAGCACCGAATATCATTACAACAGCAAAATCGAACAGAATTACTTCAAACGCGACACGCATTGACGCATCACAGCGACGGCGACCGCAGTATACTTGTACACAGGCTCAGTCAGACACCAGGATCACGCAATAAATCGCCATCTCATCGGCGTGCTGAGGCATAGCAGTCGCCAGGACTCATCTCGGTCAAGCGAACGCCCGCTATGCGGCTAAAGTGTGGCACCGCGTGACAGCTGCAATCAATCTGCAGCGAAGTCAAAGTCACCTTGTACGACCTGTGCAATCCGGTACTGCTCGACCGCGGACCTTACCCTCCGCACGCGCCGACCCATGCTGAGCATGATGTGCAGGCGAAGTAGAGGCTTTAGATTTCAGGGACCGTCCCCTGCATGTCATGCGGGCAGCTATGCACGACCCCAAGATCTACTATTGTCCGTGTACTATACGGCGTGGCCAGGATAGGCCTACGGGATGGATGATCTCCCCAGGACAGCGACTGCCGCCACAAATGTTGCATGTAGACAGCTGCAATGCCAAGGGTATGAGCACTTTCCTGGCCAGGCTTGCCAGCCCGACGGTCCGGACGTACTCATAGCAAGATCGAATTTGCCACGCGCTACACAGCGTGACTGATCCAGGCGCGCAGGAGGCCACTCGGTAGACCACGGCTGTCCCAAGTCGAGACGGACGCGGGAAGTGTGCGGTGGACCATGCAAACCCTTCCCAAAGGTAAATGTGATGTATAAGTACACAAGTCCCAGTCCACCCTGACACATCTTCTTCTTGTCAGTCAAGCTTCCACTTCCACCTTCTGTAACATCTTCGATCGCTTCGAACTCTTCAACATGTCTGCTTCTTTCGCTTTGGCAGCACTGGCGCTGAGCGCCGGTGTCTACGCCCAGCAACCCGGCACTTTGACCACCGAGACGCACCCCAAGATGAGCATTTCGCGATGCTCTGCCGGCGGCTCTTGCACTACAGAGCAGCACACTGTTGTGCTTGACGCCAACTGGCGCTGGCTGCACTCGACTAGCGGGTCCACTAACTGCTACGATGGCAACAAGTGGAGCACCTCGCTTTGCCCCGACCCAACGACCTGCGCTGCCAACTGCGCTCTCGACGGTGGTGACTACACTGGCACATACGGTATCACTGCCAGCGGCAACTCCCTGAGCATGAAACTCGTCACCGGCTCGAACGTCGGCTCTCGTGTCTACCTTATGGACACCTCGGACTCCAAGTACGAGATGTTCAACCTGCTCGGTCAGGAATTCACGGTCGATGTCGATACTTCCGCATTGCCTTGCGGTTTGGTGAGTCTGATGCGCTATGGGTCTTCGGGAGCATGAGCTAATGGTCGATTAGAATGGTGCTCTCTACTTCGTGTCCATGGACGCCGATGGTGGACAGTCCAAGTTCCCCACCAACAAGGCTGGTGCCAAGTACGGAACTGGTTACTGCGATTCGCAGTGCCCACAAGACATCAAGTTCATCGATGGTGTGGCCAACAGCGCTGGCTGGACCGGCACAACCTCCAACTCTGGAACTGGTAGCAACGGTGCCTGCTGCTCCGAGATGGATATCTGGGAGGCCAACTCCGTCTCCACTGCTTACACCCCTCACCCTTGCAGCCCAGTCGACTACGAGGCTTGCACTTCCGATGCTGAGTGTGGTGTGACCGACCGCTCATCCGGCTTCTGCGACAAGAGCGGATGTGATTTCAACAGCTACCGCATGGGCAACACTTCCTTCTACGGCCCGGGCAAGACCCTCGACTCCAACAAGAAGATGACCGTTGTCACCCAGTTCATCACCAACGACGGCACCAGCAGCGGTACTCTCATCGAGATCAAGCGCATCTACGTGCAGAACGGTATTGTGTATCAGAACTCGCAGTCCAACATTGCTGGTGTCACCGGCAACTCCATCACCGATTCCTTCTGCGCCGCTCAGAAGACTGCCTTCGGCGACGGAAACGACTTCAAGGCCAAGGGTGGTCTCGCCGCTATGGGTAGGTCGACTGAGACGTTCCGAACATCCTTGACCGTTCACTAACATCATCTCAAGGCAACGCATTCAAGAAGGGCATGGTCCTTGTCCTCTCCATTTGGGACGATTACGCTGGTGAGCCTCTCTATCTCTTCACCGTCTCGTGATCTATCTGATAAAAGTCACAGTTTCCATGTTGTGGCTCGATGCTCCGTTCCCCGCCACCGCCGACCCGACCGCCCCAGGTGTCACCCGTGGCACATGCTCCGCCTCCAGCGGCAAGCCAGCGGACGTTGAGAAGAACACCCCGGGTGCGACTGTCATCTACAGCAACATCAAGGTCGGCCCCATCGGCTCCACCTACTCCGGCACCCCAGCCCAGGGTGGCAGCGGTGGTTCCAGCTCCTCATCCAAGCCAGCGACTTCTTCAAGCACGAAGCCGGCGACTTCTTCTTCGTCCAGCAGCACCAAGGTCAGCACCACCACCGCCGGTGTTACAACAACAAAACCGGTGACGACAACTACAACAACCAAGGCCGCAACTACCACGACCTCGTCCGCTAACTGCGCTGCCAAGTACGGCCAGTGCGGTGGTAAGGGCTGGGGAGGTGCCACCTGCTGCGCGTCTGGCAGCACCTGCAAGGTCTCCAACGACTACTACTCGCAGTGCTTGTAGACATGGAAGCTGGAAGTCAAGGACAGGATGCATCATGACCAGAGGTGTTGGGGAAAAGTAGATGGGAGCGAAGAAGTTTCAGTAACACACTGCTAGCCAGTATTCAATCTATACTATCACTACCTACACCTTTTCTCACCAAATGTCTGAAGTGTCTTGTGCATCTATCCGACTGCTCGTAATGGTGATATTATCATATGCACTACTGCTGAGCGGCAACAATTCGCTCATGCCGTGACTCACGAAAGCAGCATGCGAGTATCCACCTTCTTCGGATAACGACAACGCAATGCACTTCTTTACTAAGAGAGAATTCGATCAGTGTCCTCGAACGCATCACTCTGGTGCAGTAGCACCAAGTCAAGCACACAACTTCGGTGTCAGGATTGGAGCAGAAAGACTGTACATGCGCTGGATGCGAGACTACAATCCACTACAACTCCGCCTCCCCATTCTTATCGATCAACTTCCCACTCAAATGATCCATCTCCCCTTCAACGACTCTCAACATCACATTCCCTCCCGCACTCGGATGACCCGCACCCATCGCCTTCGCCATCTCTGGTACGCCACCTAGATTCGTGGCCAACATTCCGGGCAGAACAGCCCAGACTTTCACTCCATCGGCTTTGAGCTTGTGCGCCCAGTCCAGCATGAGCATATTCAAAGCTACTTTGCTCGAGCGGTAGCCGATGACTTCGAACTGTGGCGTTGGCTTTGGCCAGCCGGCCGGCTGGGGTGGAGTGGGGAAGTAAGCACGAGAGGCTTGGTTGATGGCTGAGAGACCGGCGACGAAGATCAGGCGTGGATCATCGGAGGCGAGGAGAAGGGGCGCGAGAGTGTAAGTCAGGATGTGGGCACCAGCTACGTTAGCATCATAGGCTTTTGTGAAGGACTCGCGGAGAGTGCATTCTCCGCGGAGATGTGGGATGTCGAAGTTGGCGCCTGGAAGCCAATGTCAGTGTTGCAAATCAGCGAAGCATGTATGGAGAAGCGCACCAGCGTTGTTGATCAGCACATCCAAGCGACCGGGCGACTTCTGGATCTGCTTGAACGCTTGATCGATCGAGTCGTCACTCGTCACATCCACCAGCACGAGCTCGGCCTTGTTGGACGCCTGTGGACATTCCTCCTGCAATGCCTTGAGCGCGGCATTGCCCTTCTCAAGAGATCGACTGCCGAAGAGGACATGGTATGGCTTGGTAGACTGGAGGACGGGCTTTGCGGTCTCGTACCCGATGCCTGAGTTGGCTCCGGTGATGAGCACAGAGCGTGGAACGGCCATGATATCGTCCTTACTTCGCTGAACGATGAATGCTAGTGAGTCTTGAAGCTAGACTGTCGATTTGTGTGCGACATGATCCTGATACCGGCGAAGCACCACTGTTCTTATATCGCACTCTCAACAACCGCTCGCTGGATTATCCGTTTCGGGCCTAGACTCGAATCCTCGGCTTTAGGAGCTAGGCGCTATCAGCGAACTGAATGAGCAGACTTTGTCACTTTGGCCATCCTCGTTGCATGTAATCCACGGTGATTTGATGCAAGCCTAGCTCACATGCGAAAACAACGAATGGAGATCATGCTATACCTGGATGCAGTCTCCGGTAGTGCCTGTCTTGGCAGCTCGACACACTCCTTCGCCAACGCTAGCCTAAACAACCTGTGGCTTCTGCACTGAGCGAGCAAAGTCATGGGATACATCTCCAAACGAGCACTCAAGTCGACACTGCATGGCTAGACCAGTCTCTGCCGTGCGCGGAGCAATGTGCAACAGTCGTCGGTAAGGCTCGACGAAGCGGCATTGGCTCGCTGCTGTGGACGTTGTTGAACAGGTAGCAAGCCTCCAGACGCTTGGTCTTGGTAATCTGAGCATTCGCGAAGAGTGCTGCCCGTGTCTCTCGACGTATCTGGACCAAGGATACTGCTCTCGAGAGCTTGGCCATAGCACCGATGCGGTCCACTGCTTTGCTAGTGAGGGACTCATCTCGACAAGTATAGTAATACGTCGTAGCTCTATCTCACAGTTTATGAAAGCTTGACATGCTGTGGTAGGAGCACTCTGATAGACGCAGAAGCGGTCAGGAGATATCGATCATGGGAAAGCCACTCACCAGAGCGCGTTGATCTGGTGCCCGCAAATCATGAATGATCAACGTTCCGCTAGTACAAAGCATTTGTCCCCTTCTGCCACTCTTACAATGCCGTTGACTCATCAATGCCGTCGCTAATTCATGTAAACCGTGTAGCCAACCCTTCACCTACAGCGACTGGACTCTCTTCATTTTCTGGTGTCACTCTGAGAGACTATCCTTCCCAAGCCTCCGCCAAGGACTGGCGTCCTACCCCATCCCGTTCTCCTGCCCGAACTTCCTCAGCAAGCTCGAGTCCTTGATCGCGACATGATACTCACCGCCATACGCAACCCAGCTGACGCTGTTGTCAAAGTATTCGTGTATCTCAGTCCTGAACATACCGTACATGGAATTCATGTTCGTCTTCGTGATGCGATGGTCTCTCGGTACGAAAGGCTTCAGACTCACGACCTTGGCACCTTCCTTGAGATCAAGGAACTTTGCCAGAAGGTTGTCGTTGGTCGCTGCTGAGAACACTTGATTGTTGACGAGTACGACGTCCGCTCGCTTGAGCACTTCGTCGATCTCCGGACAGTCGAAAAAGCTGCCGTTGATGAGATTGACTTTCCCGGTCGACAAGCCCCAGAGTTTCGTTCGGGCAGCAAATTCGGCTTTCTGAAGCTCGGCGGCTTTGCAAGGATTTGGCATCTGCTCAATTCCCCAGCTTTCGCAGCCGACTTGTAGAGCTGTCTGCAGGACTATGTTGCCAACGCCTGAGCCAAGATCCACGAAGATGTGATCGTGCGAGAGTTGAGTGACATTAATGATCTTGTTGACTAGAGATGGAAGCAGTTCGCCGTAGACGTCATCAGTGCCGGTCTCGTATTGCTTGAGCGACTCTACATGGAGGGAGACTGTTCTCGAGTAGATCTGGTTGTGGATCCGTTCGAACCAGTCAAGTGGTAGTGTAGCCCGGCTGCGGAGCTCGTGCTGTATTGATCCGTCTTCGACCAATGCTTTCAGCATTTTGTTGAAGTCCTCGATGATATCAATGTACTTCTCGACATCTCCTTCGTTCTTTGCCCGAAGGAGACCCTTGGAGTAGACGGTCTCGTACGGGCCGGTGACGATCTCATGGCGACCCGGCTTGATCGTTCGCTTCACTCGTTCCGGTAGATAGTGATGACATATGATCCTGATCGTCTCCTCGATGTCGTCCATCGGCTTATACTCATCATCAGACTGTCGCTTCAGGACCTTGAGCTCAAAATACTCTTTCCCACATGCACTTGGGTATTGCAGTCCAACCTTTGCAGCAGCACTATCTTCCGCAATCATGGCAGGCTTGTACAGCAGTTTGCTAGCCGTCAAAGTCCTGCTATGAATGAGCTTGGCCGTCTCTGCAGCACCATTTGCGACCAAGTTTCGTCGCGACGCGACGTGTGTGTCGGCGGAACTAATGCTGCTCTTGGCGCGCTTTCTCGTCGACGCAGCCGAGTCACTGTCACTATCGCTCGCACTGGAGCTGCCATCATCGTCGCTGAACGCTGGCTGTGGCGTCTCACTCTTTCGCTTCACTCCGCGCGATCCAGGAGCCAGTCGATCCCTAGCATTCCCGGGCACCGGCTTTCTCGAGGTTATGGCCGTCTTTGACGGTCTCGAGGTCAAGGCCGGCTGCCTCGATACAGTAGTGGTCGAGAGCTGAAATCGGTTCGAGGGAGGCCGCGCGATGGGACCCGAGGGTCTCGACGGTATTGTGGGTCGGCCGGTGATGCCAAGTGGTCGCCTGTTAGATTGAGGCTTCGCACTCGCTTCTGTCGGTCTGGATCGCCCAGTGCCCCCTTGTGTCGGGGTCTTGCTCCTTAACGATGGATTCATGCTGACCGCAATAGCGATGCCTGCAATGGTATGACGATGGTAGTAATGAAACCAGACTGGTGGGAGAGTGAAAGATGATAAGAACGCTGAAAATGCTTATCACGAGTGAAATGCCAAAGGTCCAAAAGTTGATGCAAGAAAACACCTCGAGAAGCCTGATGGCACGAGGAAGTCGAGGGCCGCAAACAGATGCATAGAAGAGGCTAGCGCGCCCCAAGCGGCTCCGCGGCGCCTTCCGCCCCACGCGCCTTTAGACTTCTTCCACGCGTGAGATCCGACAATATTCTCTGTGTGCAACTGAGTCCTGGGAAATGAAACCTTCGAGACTGCCACGCGCTACATGGGGCGCAAACGCTCGAGGGTCCTTAACACTGATCCGAATACAAGTCAAGTATCTAGTGCACCATGGAGAGCACCATACCCGACAACGCTACGTGACGTCAAAGATGAAGTGATTGAGTGACCTCTAGCAATTCGCCGTCGCTCGAAACCTGGCATTGTAAGGTAATGTATCTCATCTAAGGTATCTCTGAACTATATATGTATCCTCCCATTTTCGTCGAGTAGGTCACGATTTAGCCTCGTAATCCGTCCGTCACAATTCCCTTGCCTTGTGTGAGTCGCCGCCATGCCAGACAATCCCTCGGTCCCAGGCCCGGAAACAAACCTCAAGAACATCGTCTTGACCACAGCTGCTGGTCTGACCCAACCTTTGGCTCCTCTGAGGAACATCTGCGCCCACCTTAACGCCTTCCACACTTTCGCCGACCACCCCGGCCAAGCAGTAGAAACAGACCACTACTGCGCCCACCTCTCCAACTCCGTTCGACAGTGCTTGCTTTACGATTCTGCGGGACCCAATGCCCGCCTCATAGGGATTGAGTACATGATCACGCCCGATCTCTACGCCGGTCTCGAACCCGACGAGCGGAATCTCTGGCATAGTCACGTCTTCGAGGTGAAATCCGGCATGCTGGTCATGCCTAAACCTGCTACCATGCCAGAGATGGCGTGGGAGGTTGCGGAGAAGAAGGAAATGGAGGAAGTTATCGGGCTGTACGGGAAAGTCTTTCACCTCTGGGACACCCGCGACGCTTTGCCACTAGGCCTGCCGAGACTGATGACGAGTTTCACTGAGGCGAGTCAGGCGCACGAGAGCGTGTGGCGGGAGAGGGACGAGAGGATGGGAGTTGATCGGGGAAGGAAGGTGGAGGGGAGAAAGGGGGTTGAGGAGCCGAGTGTGCATGCTGATGCTGATGCGGCTTGGAAGGGGAAGTGACAAGGCTCCGTCTCTACCATTGTACGATAGCGGGATGTGCTGCTATCAGCATTGCTGCGATTGTCGAACACTGCCTCGTGTCCAAGGAGAAAGGACTCTAGAGAATAAATGTGGGTGACAGCCTACAGTTTGTCTCTCTGCATTGGCGATGTGTACTGTGGAATCATTTTAGGACGTAGGCGTCAAGAAGCATACTACAGCTGAAAGTTCAGGTAGACAGTGGAGCGAGAGGAAAGCAAAGTAACCGGAAAACATATAATTATTACGCTACTCGCACTTTTCTGTCCGCACACCCTAACACTATCAATCCCATCGCTACTGTGGTATCATGCAACGTCAAAGAGATGAACCCACTAGCAGCCGTCCACTCATATGTTCGATGCTCAGTAACGGTCATCCAATACACACTTCTCATACCGTATTCTCGCACTCGAAAAGCAGCTTTGCAGGGGTATCATTCCGTAAGCCAATCCAACGACCTCGTGGCGGTGTCAAGCTACTGGGTCAGCTTGACAGCCGTTGCGCACTGAGCACTCAGGCGTCGCCGCGAAGGACGGGGTTGTTCTGGCCGAGGAAGGTGCCGCTGGTGCTGCTACCGGTGGTTCCGCTGCCGGTCAGACCGGAAGTACCAGTGGTGCCGGACGGAAGGGCGCCGGTGTTGGACGACAGACCGCTGGCGAGGTTCGAGTTGCCAGAGCTGAAGGCACCGTCGACCTGGTTGGCGAAGCCGCTGTTGGAGGTGCCGGTAGGGCCGTTGTGCGAGGGCAGGCTGGAGGTCTGGCCGCCGGTAAGACCGGAGCCAACACCACCAGCGAGACCGGAGCCTTGACCACCGGTGAGACCTGAACCTTGACCACCAGTAAGACCGGAGCCTTGACCGCCGGTGAGACCGGA
The DNA here is from genome assembly GCA_036872775.1 of Oleoguttula sp. CCFEE 5521. NCBI lineage: Eukaryota > Fungi > Ascomycota > Dothideomycetes > Mycosphaerellales > Teratosphaeriaceae > Oleoguttula > Oleoguttula sp. CCFEE 5521. Next base: position 16,592 of record JAVRRP010000173.1, read on the forward strand.
GCCGTGGCCGCCAGTGAGGCCGGAGCCACTAGCAAGCCCGGCACCAGCGAGACCAGCGCCGCCAGCGCCACCAGCAAGACCGGAGCCGATACCACCGTTGGTGCCATCGAGGTTGCTCGGGCCACGGGTGCCAGTGCTGGTACCGCCAGTGCGGCGCGAGAGCTCGGAAACCTTGGGAAGGTTGCTGGACTCGCTCGCACTGCCAATGCTGAACACAGGCGACTCCCACTTGTCACCCTTGGCAGCGAGCTCCTTGTACTCGGTCACCTTGGTGGAGATGCCACCTGGCAGCGCGATGTTCTTGAAGATGGAGTCGTGCTGGGTGACGGCCATGTTCACCTTCTTGTCGCCAGCGACCTCCTCGGCCTTCTGCTTCTTGTCCAAGAACTGCTTCTGGAGCGCGTTGAAGTAGCGCTGGTACATGTTCTGGATGTGCTCTGGGTCGGGGTTCTCCATAGCCTCTTGCTGCGCGCGGTCGGCCTCGATCTTGGCCTTGTACATGATGGCATCGAGCTGCTGCACGTTGTCCTTGATCTGCTTCTCGATGACCTTCTGGAGGACGGGCTTCATGACCTTAAGGAGCAGCGGCTTGAACAAGTTGAAAAGCAACTTGTGGTTGGACTGCTTCAGCTTGAGCTGGAGGTTCTTGACGTCAACTTCGACGTTGTTGATCTTGAAGAAATGAGCACGGTCGCTCTTGTCCGCAGTCTCCATGGCCACCTTGAAGCTCAAGCCGGAACCGCCAAGGAAGACGTCCATGACACCCTTGTCGGTGATGCCTGGGAAGCCCTCCTTCTTCTTGACGTAGTAGGACACATCGCGGAGATCGCACTGCACGCCGGACACGGACAGCATCACCTTGTTCTTGTTCTTGCTCGCGATGGACTTGCGCCCCCAGCGCCAGTAGTTGTCGCTGCCGAACTCGAGCACGTTGGGTGTAAGATTGTCACCCTCGATGACGAGGTTCTCGACAATCGCATCGATCATGTGGTCGGAGTACTCAATACGGGGAATGGGCACGTAGCGGATGTTCTCGAAGATCATCGGGAGGATGACCTCAGTCAAGTCCTTGACCAAATGAGGCTTGAAGGTCGACTTGCCATTCTCATCATTGCCGAGATCCAGGAAGAGCTTCTGCATGGCATCGCCAAACGCGCGGTTCTGCGGGTCCTTGTCGAATTGGTCGCCAACGTACTTGAACTCGTCGACAATGCGGTCGGTGTGGTTCTTGTAGCGATCGCGGAGGAGATAGTGGCCGTGATCGTACAACTTGTTCCAGTCCTCGTTCGATGAGTCCTGGAGGATGTAGCCCTGCTCCTTGAGGCAGCGGCGGATGTACCTGTTCATGCTCCTGAACCAATCCTTGAGCTCTGGGTCCTTGTCGGCGTCGCGGTAGATCTGGTTGATCGAATCGGTGATGTCGTCGAATGAGGTGGAGTTGGCGAAACGCTCAAGAAGAGTCTTGAGATCTGTCAGCATTGTTCGCTGATTTGAGATGAAACCTACATTAACACACCTTGAGGTCAGCTTCAGCCAAATGCACTTCGTCTTGGTTCCGGGCACCTTTTGCAGAACTTGTTCCTTGCTGGGCAAGGTTCTGGGTGTGTCCAGAGTACTCCTCAGCGAGTCTGAGGAGGGTGTCGATGGCTTGCGAGTCTAGCGCGATGTCAGCAGAATGTCTTGCAAGCAGTGGTGCACAGTATCTTACAGTCCTGGTGGCCCTGAATCTCGACGACCATCTTCTTCAAACGGTACACGACCTGCTCGCGGCGCTCCTGAGGCAGCTTGTCCTTGAAGTACGCGTTGGTCCGCTCGCGGTATTGGCGTGCCTTCTCCTTCTGGTCTTCGGGGATGTTCTGGCTGGCGGTGTCCTTGAGGTTCTGTGCAGCGACCTTGGCACCAGCTTGAGGGTTGGTGGAAGATGTGCCCTGTTGCTGGTCTTGCGCAGCGCGGTCTGCAGCAGCTGTGGGGTCTCTCGAACCATCTGGGTTTGTGGCTTGAGCCGCATCGCCAGCAGCCTTGTCAAGGTCCTTCCTGCCGATGGGCACCTTGGACTGGATCTGTCCGCGGATGTTCTCCCTCGAGAGATCGGGTGCCTCGTGCCACACGTTATCCTCTGCGGGCTTGTCAAGTTGAGACAGTGCGTCCTCTGATGGGTTGACCTTGTTGGCGGTCTTCTGTGCGGCATCTCCAGCAATGTCACGGAGCAGGACAGACGCGTCGCTGACTATTGCATTGTTAGTATGGGTCGGGCGGATGGGCGTTGACAAGATACTTACGAAGCTTGCGGAACTGGCCGTTCGTGATCAAAAGTGTACCGAGAGTGCGAAGACCCTCGAGTGCCTCATTGCCGTGCTGCTTTGCGGTGTCCTTATCAATGGGAGCAGCGATACCGTGCGCATCAGCCTTGCCAATCTGCTGCGTTTGCCAGATGAAGTCTTGGAGCAGGTTGCCCTGGTTCTTCGAGAGCATGAGGAGCTTTGCTTGCTCAATAACGTTGCGGAGGTCGTGGACCAGGGTCTGGCCATCGGCAGACAGCTTCTTATTCGGCTGCGAGAGACCTTGCCAATGCAGCGCAGTGTTCATTGCCACATCGATTTGCTTGTTCTGCGCGGTTGTCAGTGCTGATCGAGTCTGAATGCGTGAACTTGATTGAGCTTACTGATGGGACTTTGCCATTGGCGAATGCTGTGAGGATTCATGTCAGTAATCCCTTCACCTTCACGCGTGGAAAACGCGCATTTCACAGGCATTGCTCAGTCGACAAGAACTCACCGGAGTAGATGCCATACAGCTGCAGCTTCGCGTTGATATCTTTCTCCTTGTTCGCCGCGTTCACCGGCACATTCACCGCCTTGGAAGCCATGATGTCTGATGGTCTGCGGGAGGTTGAGGGGTATTACTTAGTATTAAGGGGTATCGTATCGCTGCTGCTAAAGTGAAGCGCAGTAAAAAGGGTATCTCTGATGAAAGTGGGTATTTGAGGTGGAGAGGAGGATGAGGGAGGTGAAGTGATGAAAGGTTGGCGCACGCGGAAGAGAAAGCTGGACTGGCCTTGCCTCCTGCCAATTCCCCACGGCAACGCGACGCATTGACGGCAACGCCTACGTCACTATGAGACCAGACTTCCACCAACTCGAACTTTTCGCGTGCAGTGACCTCGGGATGTGTGTTCATCTTTGCTGCTAGAAGGCCCTATGGAAGGTCTACACGTTTCTCCTCTCAGTGGGAATATTACACTCACGCTTTTGCACTGATTGCGAACACCTTACGTTCACCACGTGCGCACCGTCCATGAGTGCTCCCAGACTGACGGGAAATCCTCGCCAGATCGCCACCAGGATATGCGCGCTCCAGACAGCACCGCCACACGTCATCGCTGCCAATCGCTGATCTCAATCAATTTCTGACGCTTGGAAGCGCCAACGCCTCGACACCAAGTTTGCTCCCTCCAACGGCTCGTCACCGACACGTAACACAAATTATCAAACTCCTGTCCAATACTTAGAGCAAAGTCTCGAACTACGCGACAGTATCACGACAATATGGTGGACTAGGTCTCGACCTCCACACGCAATTCGAAACTCAATCCGCGACTGTGCTCCAGACCTTTGTTCCCGCGACTCGTGGCTCTCACGGAGTATTTTAGATTGTGGCTTGCTAGCTGCTCGCGCTACTGACTAGTGCGGACTAGTGCAGATCGAGCATGAACCTCACTCCTTGTTTTGGGAATAGACATCGTGCCGTGTTGACGACGACACGTGGAAACGCCAACGCCGACTGGTCCGAGTAAGCGCGCGCGTGCTGTCGGAGAGAGAGCCAGCAGTACCACCAAAGCGTGGCCACAGATGAGGTGTCGATTCCGTACGTGTTGAAGGGTACATGCACCAAGTCGGGGCGCTCTCCGACTTCGATTTGGTGTCGATACCTCCTCTTCTCTAAGTGTCCGAGAAGGTATCTGAGCTACTACCAGTGCTCCTGCAACAGCAATCTATCGTGCAACATCAATTATAGTGAGCAGACTGGTCATTGGCGTCAATGTCCAGATGTTGTGCTTGTCATGGACACGATACTCGAGCGATTCGCTGTTGCAGGTGGATTCATGATAGCACAATAGCATTCATCAGATCTTTGGAGAAGCGATGGTGCGTCCACAGAGATCGTGCAGAGAGATTATAAAGCGGCCCTCGCAGCCGACAGTCAGGCAAATACGGGTAAGGACTCGTAAGCACTGTTCTCATTCAGTCATCACGCTATCTGTACTTTTCAATACTTCCTCACCGCCCTCCCACCCACAGGAAACCGACTATACCCTCCATCTACCCCTCCCTCCCCCACTCTAGTATTACTTCCCGGGAACCCATCCGCCCTCGCCTGCATCTTCACCCGTTCCATCAAGTGTGCACTCGGCAGGAAAGGTTGCTGCAGCTGCTTCACCAATTGCACTCTATCATCGTCGTCGTACGCGTGTAAGGCATAGTGCTCTCTTATGAGTCGCTGCGAGTCGGGAAGCGAAGCGCAGTAGACTTTGTGCGTGCAGCCTGCGAGGGCGCAGTTCCAGGTATCGTGTTGCAGAGGGTCAGGGACGTGATTTAGAGATGAGGGATCTGGGGCCCCGGTGGCTGTGTCGGAGGGAGAGGAGGGTATGTCGATGCCTTCATCTTCGTCTTGGGCGTTGGGTTGTGGTCGACTCTGCTGGGTGGGCCGTTGTTTTGTGGGAGCTGGTGAGATTGCTAGCTCGTCTTCTTCGTCCTCGTCGTTGATCAGAGGCGCTTTGACGCCTTTGGTTGTGCCTTTAGCAGCCTTCGTCGGCTTAGGCCTCAAGACTGACCTTCCCTTCATCGCGCGTCGAGCACTCCGCTCACCTTCGTCTTCCGGCGTCCCAGGCTCACTCTCCGAACTCCCAGCTCTTCTCCTGCGTGCTGGCGATGGTCTCAAGGGCTTTGCATCTGTCACCTGCGACGTCCTGTCTGGCTTCCGTGATCTGCCCGCTGCCTTGCCCGAGCTCATCTCACTCGTCTCTGGCTCCAGCTGCCCTCTTTTCCGCTTCAGTCCACTGCTTCCAGAGGAACTCATAGACGCTTGCCGGACACTTTGTGACTGCCTCTTAGACAACCCCACGCCCGTCAACCTCGCCTTGACAACCCCATGCTCCTCCGGAAACATCTCCTTGAGGTGCACATACAACGGAATCCTCTTCCAATTGATCCCTTCCTTCCCCGCAATCATACTCGCAAGCAAAAAGTCCTTATGCTTATACACTCTCTGCCTCGCCTTCTCCACACCCACCCCCTTCTGCCCATCAGCATATGCTTGGAATATTTCCACAGCCGTATAATCGGGCAGACTCGCCGCATTCCTCCTCCCGCTCGCCGGCCGCCGTTCCCGATACGCGTCAGCGATCCAATAGAACAACGTGACAGCCTCCGTGATCTCCTCCCACATAGCCTTATAAGCCCGCGACGGACTCAGCGTGAACCATCCCGCTTGCCCAGCTGCCCAGAATAGGATTCTACCCTCTTTTGCTTGACCATAGGCGTACATGCGCACCTCTGCGATCTCGATCAAGGGCGCGCGCTTGGATGTGCTTTTGAGGAGGAGCTTGGTCTGGTTCTTTGCTACGGGTTCGAGGTAGCCTGTCAAAGAGAGGTGACTGTGCGCGCTGGCTTCGAGGAGGTTGGCCGGGGTTGAGGGATCGCAGGAATGGTAGACCCGGACATCTTTCAGCTCGAATTCGGGCCAGTCGTCGGAGTTCTCCAGAGATTCTGGGCGGGGTTTGAGGATTGAGGACTCCGGAAGGGGTTTGGTGGTCATTGTGAAGGGGAGGGAGGGGTGTCGTGACGCATGGAGATTGGAGCCAGTGAGGCGACCGAGGTTGATGAAGCGAGGAGGGGCTAGAAGTGCATTGTGCGGAAGTGTGAGAGATAGCTACCAAGCTACGCGTGAAGTGAGCCAGAAGCGCGTCTAAGAGCTCAAAGATTTGCTTAGTCATGCATGAGCTTCCTCAAATTGCTTGCATGTGACTGACCGTGATGGCACGTCAATACTGGCTATCGTCACTCGACAGTTGCCAAACGTCCCACAGCAGAGATTTCTTCAGGGGCATCGCATATACTCTGCTGCGCGATCCCTCGATGCCAGTCCGCGACACGATCTGGAAGTCTCTCGCCGACATCTGCAAGACCGCCTCGACCATGACATCCACAAAGATTCCAGAAGGCTGCTTCGGTACCGTAGGGTTCTATTCCCTGCAGTCAAAGTGTCATCGCACTGACGACCCCAGCTATCAACAAACCCCGCGGCATCACCTCCGCCCAAGTAATCCGCGACGTCCAAACGCACTTCAACCCCTCGAAACTCTTCAAACCATGGGTCGACGCCGAGCGACAACGCCAAATGGTCGAGTCGCACAATCAGCGCAAGAAGCGGTCCAAGAAATTCGTCAAGCCCGTTCAGATCAAGATGGGCCATGGAGGGACACTTGATCCCCTGGCGACGGGGGTGTTGATTCTAGGTGTAGGCTCAGGCACGAAGAGTCTCGGCAATTTTCTGGCGTGCACGAAGAGCTATGAGGCTGTGCTGTTGTTTGGGCGGGCGACGGACTCGTACGATACGGAGGGGAAGGTTGTCGCCAAGAAGGGGTTTGAGCATGTTACGAGAGAGAGCGTGGAGGAGGCGATGTTGAAGTTTAGGGGGAAGATCATGCAGCGGCCGCCGATATTCAGTGCGATCAGGATACAGGGGAAGAGACTGTATGAGTATGCTAGGGAGGGGAAGGAGGTGCCTGTGGAGATTGAGGAGCGGCCTGTGGAGGTTGAGAAGCTCGAGATGGTGGAGTGGATGGAGGGTGGAACGCACGAGTATCGTTGGCCTGAGGCAGAGGCGGGGAGGGAGGAGAAAGTGTTTGCGGACAAGATCCTACATTTTGGAACGGAGATTACGCCGGAGCCCGAAGTCGCCGCTGCTGACATGGCAGAAGCTGGCGAGAAGCGGAAACGCGAGGTCGATGACGACGGAGGGTTCAACGAGGACGCTGCACAATCGCCCAAGCGGCCCAAGTCCAGTCCAGCACCCGAAGCACCACCCCAGTCAGCACCAGCCACACCCCCACAGCCGCCATGCGCCGCCCCCGCATGCCGTATCCGCATGACAGTAACCTCCGGCTTCTACGTGCGCAGCCTGTGCCACGACCTCGGTCTCGCCGTTGGATCCCTCGGCATCATGGCGTCCCTCATCCGCTCGCGGCAAGGAGACTTCGAGCTCGGGAAGAACGTCTTCGAGTACTCCGAGCTGGCCAAGGGCGAGACGTTCTGGGGTCCGCAGGTGGGGCGGATGCTAGAGGAGTGGACCACGGAGAAAGCGGAGGCGCTGGCGCAGGCTGCGCCGATGTCTGGCAAGGTTGCGAAGGGGGAGAAGGGGCCAGCAGGGGGGAGGTATACCGATGGTGATGCGATGAAGGCGAAGGAGAGGGAGGTGGAGGCTGAAGACCGGGAGAGAAGACGGAACTCGAGCTCGGTTGATGCTTGAGTAATGCATAGCGTTCGTGCTGGCCAGCTCGTGGCGGAATGTAAAATATAAGGAGGCATAGATACCCATAGACCAAAGCCTGCCCATAAACGCCACTTCATGCAAGCAGCCAACTGAGATTCAACGCCGTGCTCGATTAATGCGCATCCTCCATGCTTGCAGAATAATACCTACTCCTCGCCATCAGAAGCCGCCTGTGCACTCCCAGCTTGTATCGTCGCCTCGAGATTATCGAGCCGCCGCGACATCTCGTCCACTAAACTACGTTAGACCCCCATTAGTCTACGTGTAGTCGGGATAGACTCACTCTTGCTAATCAGCTCGCTCGACAGTGCACTGAATTTTGAGCCGAGCTGGGTCAGCAGATCGTCCACGACCGAGACGAGCTCGGAGGCATCTGTTTCCGTAGACTAATAGGGTGTTAACAGGGTTCAGTGGAGGATGGGAAATTGGTAGGTTTACCGGTTGGTTAAGATTCAGCTTATCGACTTGCGCGGAGAGAGTCGCGTCGGAGGACATGGCTGCGAGTGTTGGGCGCTGTCCACGCTACGCTACATGTGACCTCCTCGCTGTCGTTGCAGTCGCATAACGCATGCGGTTCAGGGCAGAAGGAGGCTCGGCGGGATGTGGAGGCGCGATCTTTCAATGACTCGCGCGCGGGCGGATTTTGTACCCCAGCTCCGGACTTTTTCGACTTCGAATGTCTGAAGTAGCTCAGTATCTGTGAGTACATCTCACCTTTTTATCCCCGACACAAACCACAACAATGGCCAAGAAAGAGAAGAGTCTGAAGGCTGCGTTAGAGCGACATCAGGGAGTTGATCATAAGCTTGAGCGACAGAAGAAATTCCAGAAGGATGCTGAGAAGCGGAAGAAGAAGCAGCAGGTAGGGCATGCAAGTGAGAACGGCAATGGAGTAACGTTAAATGGCGATGCGGCACCTGCTGTGCAAGCGCCATCCAAAGGCAAGGCTCTGCGCGCTGAAATGCAAGCTGCAGATGCTGCAGAGGCAGACGAGGAAGCAGACGGCTGGGAATCCGAGAACGACGACGACGAGGACCTGGAAGCTGCCGACGAGCGCATATTCGGCGCTGCCGTTGGCGAGCTGAGCGATGAATCCGAGTCAGACTCTGGCGACGAAGCCGACGAGCTTCCGAACGGCGTCCCTCTCGACGACGACAATGAGGACGACGAAGCAGAAGAAGTTGAGAACGATATCCCCCTCTCCGACATTGAGTCGATAGCCTCAGAAGATAAAGGCGACGTGATCCCCCACCAACGCCTCACAATCAACAATACAGCCGCTCTTACACGAGCTCTGAAGTCCTTCGCCCTGCCCTCCTCGCTCCCCTTCTCAGAACTCCAATCTGTCACGTCCGCCACACCTCTAGAGATTCCAGACGCTGAAGACGACCTCAATCGCGAACTAGCCTTCTACGCTCAATCCCTGCACGCTGTCAAAGAAGCACGGGTCAAATTGAAGAAGGAAGGCGTCGCTTTCACGCGGCCAACAGACTACTTCGCCGAGATGGTGAAGTCCGAGGAGCTAATGGGCAAGGTGAAAGCGAAGCTCGTGGACGAGGCTGCGCGGAAGAAGGCTAGCGGTGACGCAAGACGGCAACGGGACTTGAAGAAATTCGGCAAGCAGGTGCAAGTCGCGAAGCTGCAGGAGCGGGCGGCGAGCAAACGGGATACGATGGAGAAGATCGGCCTACTGAAACGGAAACGTCAAGGCGCCGAGCTTGGCAGTGCGAAGGAGGACGACATGTTCGACGTCGCTCTGGAAGACGCTGCTACGACCGCAAAGAAAGACAAGGAGGATCGGAGAGCGAGTGGAGGACGTGGGGATCGGGAAGGGCCGAGGAAAAGGGCTAAGAAGGACGAGAAGTTTGGGTTTGGAGGCAAGAAGCGGTTTGCTAAGAGTAATGATGCGAGGAGTTCGGGAGATGTGAGTGGGTTTTCGGCGAAGCGGATGAAGGGGAAGCCTGGTGGGAAACCGGCTGGGAAGGCGAGGCC
>JAVRRP010000174.1:0-26050 GCA_036872775.1 Oleoguttula sp. CCFEE 5521
TTCAGATTGCTGGAGGAGAGGGACCGACTGAAGGCGGAGAAGCAAGCGAGAGAGGCGGCTGCTGCTGAGCAAGGAGGAGAGCTTAATGGGGAGGGGGAGGGGAATTTGGAGGGTCCGATGTTATCGGAGTTGGAGAGGACTAGTAGTCCTGAGAGTGGGTTTGTGGATGCGAAAGAGGAGGTGGGGACGCCTGGGGATGGACCTTTGTAGTTGGAGAGCTAGGGGAAGAGGAGGGGATGTTGGAGTATGTACTTGTAATGTTGGATTTTGTCGAGAACTTCTGCCATTGTCTGACTTTGTCCTCGCCCTGCTCTCGTCGCGGTCCTGCTTTGTCTTGGCAATATCTGGTCCAAGCTCGCTCATAAATAGCCCAATGCATCGCGCTCCTCCGACAGTCCACCTGCGCCATCCTTCGCTGCGAACATATGTATGACTGATCCGGCTCTCGCTGACCTCGGCGCACACGATCCCAAGGTACATCACAGCAAGCGTTCGCCGAGTCTCGGCCTTGCCTGTGCAATATTGACGACAGCGAGAATTGTCACGCGGGCCGATGAGTTGAGGGGTCAGAGCTATGCAGTTTGCAGCTTCCCAGCAGAAAAGTATGAGAGGTTGAAATGACATGCTCGGCGTTATTAGTACCCTACCAGCACCACTCACGTGTGCATGTATTGAGGCAAGCGGTGGGTGAGAGGGAGTTGCTCGACTTCTTCTTTCTCATTGTTGTAATACCTCTCTACACCTTGTCAATCCTAATAACACAGCCGAATCGAGGAGCACAGCCCTATCGACCGCTCCCAGCTCTCGAGCTACAACACCCCCTCGCCACAATGCCCGACCACAGCAAGCCCAACTCAACCCATTCCGAACACGCCGACCCCCACCCCGACCACGAAGCCGCCCTCCTCTCCGTCCTAACCCTCGCCTCCCTCTACAGCACCTGCGTCGAAGCCTTCGGTCTCATCCGCGCCGCGGGGAAATGGTCCCACGACGAGCAGCTCCTGCTGACCCGGCTGGGAATCCAGCAAGCGCGGCTGCTGACCTGGGGCGACGCGCTCGGCATAGCCTCCCCGCCGAAAAGCGTGACGACGAGCGCAGTGCCGAAGCATCCTTCAGCTGCGTATCCGGATTTGACGGAGCCGACGTTCTTCACGCCGCGGGATATGAGGCTGGATGAGGAGGGTGTGCGGAGGAAGGTTGAGGAGGCGCTGAATGCGATTGTAGACCGGAGTTCACATTTGACGCGGGAGGAGATGATGGAGAAGTTTGGGTTGAAGCCGCCGAAGAAGCTGACGGGGCATGTGTATCAGCCTGCGCTGGATACGACGCGGCTAGAGGGGTTTCGGGAGAAGTACGAGTTGCTGAAAGAGGTTGCGGAGACGTATGCGGGACTGCAGACGACACAGCGGAGTGCTAGTATTACGCTGCCGAGCGCGTGGATTATCAGCGACGGGGTGAGGTTTGCGGAGTTCTTGCGCTTGACGCAGGAGAAGATCGATTCGCTTGTGGAGTTGCTTGGGGTCAAGGAGGCGGTGGATCGGGGGTTGAAGATGGATATCAGGGGTTTCGGGTGGCATTTGACTGCGGATCGCACGAGGATCGCGCAGGATGTCAGTAAGCTGCGGCTTATCATGGAGGCTTGCGAGGTCGATTATCCGGAGTATCTTGGAGCTGTGGATCAGGCGCTGGTGAATATCGATCGGGAGGAGAGGGAACGATATATGCCCTCTCCGTTCCCGAAGCCGAAACCAGCTCCTGCCGCGGCGCCCGTGGCTCCCGCAAAGTCCTCACCGGCATTTACGAAAGCCGTGGAGGGGAGCAACGGGAGTGCGAATGGTGGTGGACATACCGCCAAACACGCGACTGAAGCAGCAGGCGCCAAGCGGCCCTCGATCTTCGGCCGCCTCTTCCGGAAATCCAGCTCCCAAGTCCCCAAATCCAACCACCACCGCGCTTCCGTCTCCTCGAATCTCAACCCCCAAACGCAGCTGCCGGATCGCTCGCTCTCGGACGCCGGACCACACGATCCCACGCATGACAACGACCACGACGAGGAGCCGCTAGTCCGGGAACGGAGTAAGAGTGTCGGCGACATTTACGCACTAGACGAGTATCAGAAAGCTGGTGGGGAGCATGGGGAGGAATTGGGCAGAGTGGAGACTTATGCTACGGTTAGTGCGGGGTCTGAGGATGGGGGTGGGGGGGAGGTGGGGAAGATGGTTAGTAGGCATGATCAGTATAGGGGGATTGGGAGGGTGGAGACTAGAGAGGTGAGGTAATGAGGTTCGAGGGAGTAGGTATTGTGGGATTGGGGGAATGGAAGGGAGGAGGGGTTGTGGGATTGTGTTTATACCCCCTTTGCGAAGTTTTATTCTCGAGGTAGCAGAAACTAATACAGCGCTGTTGTCCAGACTATTGCGCCTCGTTGCATCGCCCGCAAGTTCAAAGGTCCTTGTGCTGCCACAAAATGCGTCGCGAGGGTCTTTTCTTTCCCGCTGCATCGTCAAGAATAAAGGTGGCCGTCGCAGCAGTCATATGCGCGTCGACTCGTGTCTCTCTATGGTGGTTTGAGCAGCAAACTCGTTAGTGCGTTGCATAGTATGAATGCACAAGTAGCCAGTGCTCGCTCTCGAGCCTCCTGACTTTATGAATGACTAGATGAATAGTATAGGAAGTCATGGAAGTTCGTGGGAGATCTGAAAGAAAAGGACCACTTACCACTGCCAATCTATCGGCCTATCAACCGGACTCGTATCCTCCACTCCCTCCATCGAATCCTCAATGCCAGTATCGAGCTCCCTCGCCCTCAGTCTCCCCACTGCTTCGATCGCCCCCTGGGTATCAACAACCCGCGGCGGATCAACAACAGCATTCTCATCATCATGCCCCAGCCTCGCCCACTCAGCCTGACTAACCCCATGAGCAGTGTCTACATAATGCCTCCCCTGCGGCAACGCCCATCGCCCTCGACTATACCGCCTCGAGTGCCTGCTCATCTGCGTCATGATCTTACCGCTCGTGCCCCAGTCGTCGTGGACGTTGAATTGTACTCTCCGACCGACGGGTAGGGGTGCAGCGCCGAACTGCACGCGTTTCGATGTGCTTGGGAGGTAGGTGTCTTCGATCTGCTGCTGACTTGGCACCAGGACTGCGCCTAGATGGTCTAGGGTAGGGTAAGCAAGATCATCGAATTCCTCGTGCCAGATCTCGGCGTTTGCCAGCGCGGTGGCGATCTGGAAGTAATCCCGCCGCAATTCCCAGACCTTCTGGCCAGCAGCGTTCTTAGCGGCAGTGTCTGTGCTCGTGTCTGTCAGGCTCTTGCGGTAGGTTGAGGCGTCTATGTAGGCGGGGCGGGCTTTGTTGTACATTGCTACGAGCTCTTGGTGTTCTAGGCAGGAGTGGCAGAAGGAGGTGGAAGGGGATGATGAGGTTGTGTAGCCCGGGGGTGGGGTGAAGTGGTAGGAGACCATGTGCTGGCAGGTGGAGGCTAGGACGATGTGCATTGTGGGGATGAGGGACTGACTAGCAGTCGCGTGGGTCGTTGATGGGGGGACTCACCTGCTGGATGAAGGGACTTTGCGGAAGAGACTCTGCTGAGGGGACTTACGAGAGAGACTTGTGGGAGTCGATGGGATACGAAGGGGGTGCTAATGAGATGGGAGATGAGTGCAGTCGAACGACAAAGGGGACTGGCCCAAGACAAGGCATTGTTGGGACTTGGTCAAAGAGAATCCTGAATGGGGATATTGCTCTGGCTTTGTCACTCTTATACGTTCTCTTTGTCCTTTGCCGCACGCCGGAGACTTCGCTGGCCAGTTGACTCCGCCTCTCAAGACGTCTCGAGCGTAGGTAACGATCATGTTAGTCAGGCTGCGATTGTGCTGCAGTAGACAATTGCACTTTGGAGAGAGCGAGACTTACTACGCAGACAGTAGGGCGTCGCATCTCTCTTCTCCAGCACTACTCCATGAGTCCGCTGTCGTGAGTGCGCTGATAAAGGCACAGAAGTGAGTCAGAAATTTGGAGGAGCTAAGTCAGATCTTCCGGTGGGCGAGAACGGCCTCTGTGGTGTGTGACGGCGAATGTATCAGGCGTCGAACATGTCTGGTAGCCAGGGTCTGTAGAGGGCCCGTCGTAGCGGACGCAGCTGAAATGTGCTGTCAAAGATAAATTGTCCTCCAGCCTGCTCGTGGCCGATAAAGCTCGCTTCAGACTTTCAAGCTGGCGATAGTCGTTCATCGCATCACATTCCCGTCTGAACTCTCACACGCATCGCCCGTGGAGTCAAATAATCGCACATTGTGAATGGACACTTGAGGTCGTCGAGTAGAGGCAGAACTTCAGCGACGGCCTCGAGCGGCCATGCACCATCGCCTGAGATGTGTAAACTTTGCAACTGGGATCCATGACTGATCTGCTCGAGGAGGCGTCGGATCGGTCTCAGGCGCACTTCGCTATCCCCTGATGGACAGCCGAGCGCGTAGATGCCAAGCTCTAAATGGCGAATGTATCCGAGTAATGGGTACTCCCTGACAGACCATATGCGAGCGTTCTCCTTTGGTTTCAAGGCCATCCAACGCTCCGGCAGTGTTCGAGTGTCTACCCGATACATCTTGCTCTCAAGATTGGCCTTGACTACGGGGCTGGCTTCATCCCGGATCATCTTGCAGGTTCGGAGCGCGAAGGCAAGTGGCGGGAGTAGATTGCGTGTGGGTTCGATTGACCACATCTCCGCCGACAAATCTGCAAGTCACAGAGAGACTACGGCTTCATCGCCGTTGTCGCCCTCAGCCAGCGGTGTCTTCTTGTTGTCGAGGAGGTGATCGTAGATGTGCAGGCGAATCTCGGGCGGGATCTCGAGGAGGTGACACCGTCGGTCATGGAGATCCGTATCGCCATAGATTCTCGTTGTTATATCACCCTGCATACTGATGTTGTGATCGTTGGTGATGGAAGTCAAGCTCGGCAGGTGTGGTAGCTCTATCAGCTGCACGAATTCGCTAGTGTCCAGATCCGAGCCGGCGTGGTCCTTGTGAGCACGATGATCAACAGGTAGGTGGAGGCCAAGACGCACATGATGGATTTCCAATGCCGTCACTTCACTTATCCTTCTCCCGGTCCTTCAGTCCGTCGACGCCCTGACCCCAGGCTCCAGCCTTCGGTCCATACTTCACCATACCCCACGCATGAGCAAGTGAGAACTTAGGCGGAGGCTCAGTCGCAGTCCTGAACGGGCTTGTGCTCACATGTCTGAAGCTTCTCTCGTCTCTGCTATCATCCTCGATAGCATCTCCCATCGCTGCATCAGTCATCCGTACGTCATTCACAAGGCTTGGCGACGATTTGGCAACTTCACTCGCAGGTCGCTCCCATCGCCTTACATCGGCAGGTAATGGTCGGTGCCAGTCCACTTCGTCTCTGGCCCACCAACGTGATCCGCACATCTCCCACAGTCGACTTTGGGCACGTTTGTAGGCGAAACGCTCATCCTCACCCGTGAACGCACCGGTCTTGGTGAAATTCGGCCGACGCCGGACTTCGTCTGGATCTATGGGTGGACGTTCGAGCTCTGAGTCCGTCCGGCCAAAAGACCGCCCCCATGGCTTGGGATGCGGCTTGTTTGGTGGGTCGTCCTCGAGTGCATCTGCATTCAGTAGCCCGGCAAAGCGGGCATGTGTGTAGTTCGGCTCTGGATCCGGCTCAGGTTCTGCGTAGTCAGGGTTGGCTGACAAAATATTGGGTCTGAATGGTGCGGTAGCATCTTGGTACACTTCTGAGATCGTCTCGGCGTAGGTAGCGTCGCCGTTCTCGGCATTGTCAGAGGTATGCTCAGGGAAGAAGATTTCGTCCGGTCCTGCTGCAGCTGTGATGAAGAGCTTGCAGCGACACTCGTAGAGCGCGTCGAGGAGGGTGATGAAGCGGCGAGCTTCATTCTTCATGAGCCAGGTCAAGACAGGCACATCTGTGAGCACCATGGTGTGGTAGGTGGAAGCCAGCGTAATGTAGTCAGCAGGTCCCAGAGTGGTCTTACAGAGCTCCTCGAATGTCCAGCAAGTCACGCCATCGTAGGATCGAGGAACGGGGATGAGTCGGCCGTAGACTGTCAGGGCAGATGGCTGCCATGGTACGTCTTGCAGCGTCGAATACCCAATTGCATCCTGTAACGCAGCAGTCAAAGTGCCGTCAGTATCTGTGCCTGCCACTACGAAATTCGACGGCATCTCGGCAGTCGCTTCCGTTTCGACTGCATCGTCGTTCTCAGTAGTCTCAACAGCAGGCCAGCCAGGCATTCCGACACTATGCTGCAGATCTTCATGCCCGTCAGCTCTCCACTCCTGCTCGACGTCCGCAGACTTTCTACTCGCAGCGCTCTTCGCGCTTTCACTGCGTCTGTAATCTTTGGCGCCCTCCATCTCCCAAACTTCGCACCTCGCCTTCAGCACGTCCAAGAACCCTGCGAACTCAGTCTGGCCAGCAAACATCTTGTCGCCCCGACCGGCGGTCTTTCGTCTGCCTAGTCCCATCCCCCATAGTCCAGTCGAAGCATCCGGTGCTGGCGCCGGGAAGTCCATCCCTGCTGCCTTCGCCAGCTCCTCCGGCATGCGATTCGAAGTCGCGATCAGTACACCGCCGAGCTGAAAGAAGCTAGTCATGAGGTTTGTCATGATCTTACTTGCAGCTCGATCTGGCAACTGAAATTCGTCCAGAAACAAGATCGGACTCGTCTCGATCATATCCCTGGCCAGATAAAGCATCGAGTGATCACCTCCGTCATCGATTCCAGGCACTTGCCTCGACTTTCGCAGTGCTTCGAGCTTGGCAAATGTCTCCAGCATGAACGTATTGAAGTGCCAGCGTCGCTTCTTGCTGTTTGGCAGGCAGTCCGCAAAGAGGTCGACAAGCATGGACTTGCCAGTGCCGACTTCACCGTGGAGCATCAGGCCTTTCGGAGAGTCCATTGCCAGCGCTCCTTCGCTTGAAGTCAGCTTCCGCGTGAGGGCGAGGGTGTCTCTGCCCAACGAGGCAGAGAACATCGAACTCCACAACTCTCGTCTCGAAGGTCCATCTTGGCCAGAACTGGCTTTGACAGCCCGAGAAATCTGCTCTAGACGCTTGCGGTACTCGATCTGGGGCTCGTAGTCTTTCAGTCGCTCATACAGCTTTTGCAGATGCAAGGCCAACCGATGCTGTGCTGGGTCCTGTCGGATCGCCTTTGTTGCTGTCAAGGCCCTGTACTTTACGAGTGGATCTGTGATGGCTAAGCCCCTGGAAGCAGTGGCAGACATGGGAACCTTCAGTAACGACTGCGTTTGTGATAGATACGGTCTCTCTACATGCGATTAGGATTGATGAACTGCTGTCAAAAGGCCAGGCCTCGGCAGCCATTGGATGTCGTCATGTGTTCCAATCAGGCAAGTAGCGCGGTTGTTGTGTCCATCAAGGTCCCTTGGGCCTTTCTTTCCACCTTTACTACACTTCCACGCATGATTGACTGTCATGGTCGACGATGGGCAAGTCTGCGCGTCAGACGTACGGTTGTGCAGTCCTGAACACTGGCCAAGAGACCGTCATGCCCGCGCTATCGAACAAGCTTCGCATCCTCCCGTCGTACTCTTTCAAACGTCTCCCTATGTTCGGGTAGCGCGCTCTGCTATGCAGGCCATGTAAGACTGATTTCCTGAACTCGTTCTTTTCGTTTCCTCATACAAGTGTCGATCTCTCATCAATTCAAGCCGCTCCACTCTGACGAGGCCTGCGCTGTGGCAACAGACCGTAGCACTCGACCGCTGCTACGAGCATTACAAGATACTGCCTGAGCTCTTTAACCTTACCAACGAGCGCTTATGACCCGTCTGTAGGCTGCGAACTCATGAATGAAGGGACCTTCGCGGTACAACGCCGGTGCAGCACAGAAGAGTCTCTACATACTACTTTCCGCCTACATCGGCATTGAACTTAGTCCGGGTCCAGACCAGCCATGGACAGCTCCTACGAACCTATACGTACCTGCAGTGGACGCAGCACAATAGTGCGACGATGCCTTGGACCACCTGATCGTCTCTCGCTGAGCAAAGAGAGGCTCATTGCTGAGCTTCCCCGCTGCCGCGCCACGCAGCTGCAGTACAAGATACATCTCACCACCTCAAACCACCAACTGCACCAAGTGACTCGAACGCTCCTCGCTTCTTGCAGACTTGATTGCGGGGTGTCGGAAACATGGATTACGGCAATAACACCTTGAGCTCAACGCCAGGGAGCGCGAAAGGTTCCCCGATGTTCGCCTTGCCGTTCAAAAGCGCGGCGCGAGCCCAACCTCTTCGACAGCTCTCGCGACCGTTGCTCGCACCGTCAGGTTATCCTCGAAGTACTGTCAATCTTCTCACAGACTCAGTCCTCGCACCATCCATTACTTCATTCTAGGACATCATCCCCAAGCTGCAACATGAAGGCCCTCACTTACGACGGCAAGGGCAAGATCAAGGTCGTTGACAAGCCCAAGCCCGAGATCAAGAACGCAGATGAAGCCATTGTCAAGCTCCTTCGCACGACGATTTGTGGCACGGACCTGCACATTATCAAGGGAGATGTACCGACTTGCGAGCAGGGCCGCACTCTAGGCCACGAAGGCGTAGGTATAGTTGAGGACATTGGCAGCGAAGTCAAGGGCATCAAGAAAGGCGATAGAGTGCTGATCGGATGCATCACTGGCTGCGCGACCTGCTCGTTCTGTAAGCGGAGGTAAGCTTAATTCTTGCAGCCCTTCCACTAGCCCCTGCCCCTTAGGACCAGTGATCCCCGCTCATCGTTCCACAGCATGCAAGACCAATGCAAGCATGGCGGCTGGGTCTTAGGCCATACGATCGATGGCACGCAAGCCGAACACGTCCGCATTCCCTTTGCCTCCAACACACTCTTCCCAGTGCCCACCGGAGTCTCTGAGCGCAGTCTACTGCTATACTCCGACATCCTGCCTACAGGCCTCGAAGTCGGCGCGCTCCGCGGGCAGGTGGTACCTGGCTCCACCGTGGCGATCGTAGGAGCGGGACCCATCGGATTGGCATCAGCCTTGGCTGCTAGGTTGTACTCGCCGAAAAAGATAGTCTTCTTCGATCGCGACGAATCGCGTCTACAAGTCGCGAAAAAGATGGGTGCTGACGAAGTCATCAACACGTCCAAGACTTCCGTCGAGGGCGTGCGAGCCATGGCAAAACAGCATTTCGGCGAAGTGGACGGATTTGACGTCGTTATCGAAGCCGTAGGCGTGCCAGAGACGTTCCAAATGTGCCAAGACCTCGTCGGTATTGGGGGTAGGATCGCCAATGTGGGCGTGCATGGCGTCGGGGTGAAGTTGGATATTGATCGGTTGTGGCCGAGGAGTACTAGTAAGTTGTCCCACGCGAGTCGTCGTTGCGAGGAAGGACTTTGCAGCTGATGGAGTGTGCTAGCTATCTCGATGGCGCTTGTGAGCACGCATACCATACCGATGTTGCTTGACTTAGCGGCGGCTGGGAAGCTGGATACGAGCGCGTTGATTACGCATGGTGAGTCTCTCTCGCGAGCGCTGATCCTTCCCGTACTTCTACATGCTTGACCGCGTGTGTCTCACCGCATGCAATTGCCATCGAGAAGCCGCACAGCGATCGCGTTGAACATTATGCTGACAGATTTCTACCTCGCAGACTTCAAGTTCAATGAGATCGAGAAGGCTTATGATATCTTTGGTCGCGCGGCGGAGACCAAGTCGCTGAAAGTAAATATTGAGTTTGATTGATGACGAAACGCGTGTAGAAGTAGTAGCGGTATGAGACGTACGAAATCACTTCCCTTTTCGTAGTGAAAGAGAGGAGAGCGCTTCCCACGATCCGTCAGAGGCGAGGATGAATCTGCTTCTGCAGGTGCTGCAACGCGCCACTCGGCTCCTAATTGTCTCCTCATGCGGGCGTTTCGGGTGCGCCAATGTAACCGCGCCTCTGCAGGCGGGCTGTGTCATTCACCGTCTTCGGCGCTCTTTAACTGAGGCCATCGCTTTTGATGTATCAGCAGAGTCGTCTAGAAGCTCGTCTGGCCGCGTGATTACCAAGAGCACCCATCTCAAGAGCAGGCGAATCGCATAGCGGGTCCTTAGCACAAATGCTCCTCCGTCTGTCTGGGCCCATCACCCACGCCTGTCAAGATGACCCTACTGATACCCTTCTGCAGCGTCTCCACTGATCCAGCAATATTCTCCGGCACCTGCCCTGCTTTCTCTACCTTCTCCCCTCGACTTCCTTCCCAACCCGTCTTCTGCCCAAGTATACCCCTGAACGTCCCTGCCACAGCGGCCTCATCCGCGGCCAAGTAGTACACCACAGCATTCGGCCCCGCATCAAACGTGTACGCACACACAGTCCTGCCCGCCGTCTCGTTGATCGCCTGACAGACCCGCACAGCAGCGCGAGAGGTGTCGTTCATATAGAAGATCGGCGGATCAGTATCCAGACACGTCGCATGGAAGGAATTTGAATCTCTCGTTGTCAAGCTTGCGAAGGCGGCGAAGTCCTTCTTCCGTATCGCCTCCTCCATCTCCTTCATCCGCTGCGGCACGATCGTCTCCGCCCTCGCCTTGAACAACGCACTCGTTCCAACAGTCGCCTGCATTCCCGCAGTACTACTGACGTCTTTCTTCTCCGCGCTCGCTACGAGGATCACAGCGCGCATGTCGGACCAGTGCTCCGCGGGCGCGACTTCGTAGGCAACGCTATCGCTGCCATCTGCTGCGGAGCCGTGATTCCAGCCTACATAGCCGCCGAAGAGCGAGCGGCAGGCGGAGCCGGAGCCTTGTCTCGCTATCCGTGAGAGCTCTGTGGGGGAGGCGGGAAGGGCGTAGAGGTTTGCTATGCTGCGGACTAGGGCTGCGAAACCGGCTGCTGAAGAGGCGAGGCCGGCGGCTGTGGGGAAGTTGTTCTCGGAGACGATCTTCAGTTGCAATGAGGAGAGCTGTGAGAGGGAAGAATCCTTGGACTCGAGATCTTTCCGCAGGGAACGGAGTTCTCGGAGGCAGGCTTGGGTGCGGGGCGTGGAGATGTCTTGGGGTTGGCCATTGAGGGTTAGGGTGTCGGATGTGAAGGAGGTACTGCAGGAGGCTGTTGTGTGGGTGCGCAGGTCGTCTTGAGAAAGGGTTACGGATAGAGAGGAATTGGTGGGGAGGTTGAGCTTCGTGTCGCGCTTGCCCCAGTATCTGGTCGATCATCTTAGCTATGTAGTAATGTGAAGGAGGGTAATCGTCGCATACTTTATGACCGCGATGTTCACCGGCGCGAAGGTGCTCGCGCGGTAGACTTTGTTGTCTTTCATGGTCTCGAGAGTTGTAATCTATCTGACTGCACTTCTCGTGATTAGAGCCAATGGTCCGATGTCAACTGTGCTCATGTCGCCAGATATTTAGAAGCACAAGGTTGACGGGAACCTGCATTAGCTCCGGGTATAGGCCGGCGCATGGCGATCCCCTAGCGTCATTCATATGCCATGTGGACGCTGAAGCATGTGGAAGTCATCATCGGTCCCGATTATCTTTCTAGGAGCTCCTCTCGAAACATATCAGCAACATGAGACCCGAAGGCTCCGACCCCGATCTCAAGTGCCCAGTCGACCCCAAGACCCGCGAGAAATGGCTCGAAGCCGCCAAAGCAAAGAAAGCCCAAGCCCCAAAGATCACCTCGCCACTCCCCTCCACGCCCTCTCCCTTGCAGCGCTACTCCCTCGACACTGGACGATGGCAGACCGGAGCTACTCCCCCACACAGCCACTCACCAACACCCCGGCGTCCCCGCGTCCTGACTCTAGACACCCACCGCGAGATCTCCACCATCCCCCGCGCCCTGCCCTCAGCAGACAAACCCCTCAACACCGCCGAGCGCGCTGCCTTGCCTCCCGCGAACAGCGAAGCGGATAGCGGACAAGATAGCGCATCAGGAAACTGGATCTACCCTTCGCAGGAAATGTTCTTCGCGGCCATGAAGCGCAAAGGGCATGAGGCGAACCCGGCCGACATGAACTCCATCGTGCCAATCCATAACGCCGTCAACGAGCGCGCGTGGACGGAGATAAAGAATTGGGAGCGCAGGCGAGGGAGTGAGGTGTGTGGCGGGCCGAAGCTGGTGAGTTTTGCCGGGGATTCAAAGGCGTTGACGCCTAAGGCGAGGGTGATGGGGTGGATGGGGTATGAGGCGCCTTTTGACAGACATGATTGGGTCGTCGATCGGTGTGGGACGAGGGTGGGGTATGTGATTGACTTCTACTCTGGTAAAGATGAGGGGCTCAAGGGGAAGAGTTTGAGTTTTTATCTGGATGCGAGGCCAAAGGTGAACAGTTGGGCCGGGATTAGTACGAGGGTCTTGGGATCGTTGGGGATATGAGGCACTGCTCGAGATGATCTGCTCAACGCTGCCCTCATCGGCGGATAGACCCGGGGCGACGACGATGATCGAGTCATCTTCGACTACCACCACCAGAGCCCGCGCAAGATGAGCTCTTCGAATCGATGCTGGCGCCTGAGTTCCTCGGAGTCTACGACAGCTCGCTCAGCTTCATTGATGGGGCTGTCGTCGTCAGATCCTTCGAAACCGCCGCAACTGCTCGGCCCGTCAACGGCTGCGGTGTGGCTCGAGGTAGACCCCATGGCTTCGTCGATCTCTATACCATCCTCGTGCAATTGATATCCCCTCAAACTGCTTGCTGCATTGGCAGAATCTTCAAAAGTACCCGATCGACCACCTAGCGATCTGGAGCGAGACGGTGAGCCACCCAAGCAAGGATGTGTTGGTGGCGATCGCAGGTCATCGGACAACTCGTCAGTCACGACGCCGTCGTCATAGGTATGGAATCTCTGCAAACTGGACGCTGGAGAGGTTTTTGGATCAGGCTCTGGAGCTATGTTAGCGGGACGAGCGTCCGCGCCTGCGGGATTGTCAGGCTGCGCTGCAGCGGTGTGCTCGTTCACTGATTTGCTGCGGAGACGCTTAATTGGCTCGAGACGGTTGAGTGGCGTTTTGCCTTTGGCTTCATTGCTCTTTAGTACAGTGGTCGTTGGTGTTCGCAGCGGTCCACTTGGGAGCTCGGAAGGCCAGTCCATGATCAGAGGAGTGAATCACAGGGCGCTAGAATGCGGTCTGAGAAGAGCGAACGAGAATGTATCTACCTTGTACTTATACCTGTAGCATCGCACCTCAAGCTCATCGGATCGCTTTTTGACCGTTTGGCTCGATTGAACGATCGATCCAGAGCCGTATGTCACCTCGTACAAAGCTCCCCAGTGACATTCACGTCCACTGTCAAGGAATGCTTACCGTCGTCAATGTTACCGATTGGCAATGGCATGACGGACGCCAGCGGGAGTCCATTCTCTTGTTCGCTATAGAGTTCCGTGTTGACTAACTTTGATTGCTACCTCGTGCTATGAAGTTCGTTACACAGAAAAGGTACCTTTGGTACCTGACGATCGGCAGTGAAGCTCGCTCCAGCGCCTTTTGACTACATTATGGTTTGATACACGATGTCTAGGCGATCGATCTCTAGACTGCTAAGTTACCAAACATCGCCATGGGACTCCTTCTGAGGCTGTCGTCTGCCAGCCCATGTACCGTCTTGCGGCATTTTAGTGATTGGCAAAAAGCTGACGGGCGCCAGTGGCTGGCTATTGTCTTGTTCACTGTAGAGTTTCCGTGTTAGCCGTCCCTTGGTCTTCGCTTGGTCTGTGTGCCTGAGGCAGCACACTTCACTTCACCTTGTTGCACTCCCATGGTTTCTTCCACATCGCCAATCTACAGCCTCCGCCTATTCTTCCCCTCGCATACCTATCGACCATGGCTTCCTCTCCACCCAAGAAGCCCTCCGGCTTCTCCCTCTACGGCGACCTCCTCGACCCCGCCACCACCCCCACAGCAACAATCACCGGCGCGCCCGTCAAGTACGCCATGAAACCCTCGTCGCCCTTGGACGGCGATGCAGCGGCTGCGGCGGCAGCGAAGAAGAAGAAAGACGGTAGAGTCGCATGTCCATTACTACTGCCATGATCATCGTCAGCTCACTTGTGCGCCCAAGCATCTTTCAAGTTCCAGCCCGTCAGAAGGGCGCAACAACCAGCAAAAGCCAAAGGAAAGCCCCCAGGATGGAGCAGCAGTAGCTCCACTATCGCTACACCAGCCAAAGGTCACCAGACGAGCTCCTCCGTCATCTCAGCCGAAGAGCCCGCGAGAGCGAAATTCGAAGACTGGGTTGGGGACGAAGAGGAGGAAGTATTTTTCGATCATCGGCCTAAGGCTCCTAGGGGCGGGAAGAAACGGAAGGACAAGAAGGGCGGGGCCGGGGGGTTTGAGGAGCAAGAGGTGGATTGGGAGAGGGTCTATGATCCGGCGAGGCCGAGTCATTTGGTGGCTTATAGAGGGAGTACGGAGCAGGAGGCGGAGAGACGGGAGTGGAAGGAGTGGTTGTATCTTTGGGCTGAGCAAGGAAGGGAGAAGAGGCCGAGGACAGATGATGGCGGGAAGAAGAAGGCGCAAGGGGGTTTCGCGCCGCCGAGTGGGTTGAACTTCGCGCCTCCGTCTGGGATGAGCTTCGCGCCGCCGCCGATCGGAAGCGATGACAGAACGAATGGAGAGCGCATGGATGTTGATGACGATGACGACGAGTATCAGCCTACGCTCGATGCGCCGGCAATGCCAGCTCCTCGCTCATCGGACTTCGACGCCGCTACAGGAGAAGATGCATTCGCTCGCCGGATGCGCCTCAGCGGCATGGCTCATCCAGAGAATACACCGCCTCCGCCTCCGCCTCCACCTGTAGCATTCGCTCAAGCGCCACCTGCCATGGCCGCGCCTGCAGCCCCAGCAGTACCAAAGCCACAGCCACCAGCCGATGTCCTCGCGAAGCTAGCAGCAGCGAAAGCCAAGCTCGAGGCCGCGAAAGCAAAACACGAGGCCGATCGCGCTCAAGCGGCCGTTACGACAGCACCCTCTATTCCAGCCACATCAACGGACAACGCAGACTCCATCCCACCTCCCCCTCCGTCTCCACCCCCCGAAGACCCAACCGGATCCTCCATCTCCCGTGCCCCAGTCCTCTACACCAGCCAACCGCCGGCACCTCCCGCAGAAGCAGTACCTCGCTCCAAAGCCCCCGGCCAAGCCGGTTTCGGCGCCCGCATGATGGCCAAAATGGGCTGGGAGAAAGGCCAAGGCCTCGGCGCAAAGGGCGAAGGCATAACCACAGCTCTGGTAGCCCAAGCCGAGAAACGCAAGAAACGTGCAGACGCTTCAGGGGGTGGCTGGGCGCAGCCGAGGAATATGGGCAAAATCGTTGGCGGGAAGAGGAAAGCTGTGGAGAAGCTAGGGGATGATGACGGCGCGTTTGGGGCTATGAGTTATGTGGTCAAGTTGACGGGGATGCTGGAAGGGTTGGATGTGGATTGGGAGATGAGTGAGAATAATTTGATGCAGGAGATTGGAGAGGAATTTGGGGGCAAATACGGAAGCATCGAGAGGGTGTTCATTTGGCGGGAAGCGCAAGGTGGGAAGGATGAGGTTTTTGTCAAGTTCACGTCACAGCTTAGTGCGTTGAGGGCGGTCAACGCCACGGATGGCATGACTTTTGCCGCGAACGCCGTGGTAGCGCGCTTCTACGACGATGCGAAATTCGAGGCAGGGGTGTTCGCTTGAGTCTAAACGACTTGCCATCTTGCGCTGGCCGCTTCATTATGCTAGGCTGTACCTCTGCTTCTCCGCAAAAATCTCGAGTCTCCTGTGGTACTATACGCCTAGCTGCAACAGTGACTGGCGAGAATGTTGTACTAACGAGAGACGTGAGTGCTAGTGTGTCTCTCTCAGTCATATCGTAGAGCAGAATCGCTGTTGCAGACAAGGCCATGACAGCACTGGAGCGGCAAGACATTTCGGAGAACTGGATGGGATACAAGAATCCACGCTACTATTCAACGCCTGCCTGACTCCGCTGGCATTCGAATTTTTTTGAGAACCGCTAGACCCACTCTCACCGTCTCGGCGGTCCGCTCCCCAATCCCCTAGTCTCGAACCTCTGGAATCCCCTCTCGAAGCCAACCTGCGGCTCATCGTAGACGTGCGGATATACACCGAGTCTTTCAGGCTGCTCGCCCATCGGCGCGACCACCCTGGCTCTGATCAGGCGCCGCCACATTAGATGCGCGTTGCGCCGTTCGAAGCAGCCAGTATGGTTCTCATACACACTCACCCACTCCTGCCACGCCTGTCTCAGCTCGATGTTATGCTGGCGTTGCTCCTCGAGGTTTACGGTCGAAGCCGACCCAGCGCGCTCATCGGCTTGCTGACGCCGCAGCAAGTTCTCGAACCGGGTTTGGAATTCGTACAGCCGAGCTGTGCATTCGTCGTCTACCTGGCAGAAGGGCTGGGTTTTGTCTTCGACTATACCTGCATCAACGACACGCCATTCTGGGCATGTGGGCCGGATGGCAAGCACGCTGGTGGAGCAGAGCTCGTAGAAGGCGAAGGAGTCTGTTGCTTGGCTGTGGTCGGAGACTAGGCGAGTGCCAGATTGAGGCCGAAGACGCGACTCATAGTTCGCGGGTGTGCCATGCGGAGGGTTTGACCAGAAGACTAGGTTATGTCTCTTGCACATTGCGGGAACTTGCTGGGGTACGATACGGTCGATTGATGAAACGGACGAATTGGAGATGCGCCTTTGGGATGCGTTGGGATGCGGACTGGAGGATTTGGTTGACAGGAAGAGGCGATCAGATCGCTGCGGCTGTACACTAGGAGCTATCTTAGTCACCGTGGTTTGCGTCCTTGACTAGCTATTCTTGCGCGCTTCCTTCCGCCATTGCTTGAGTCCTGCATCCGGGTTTGTGGCGGTCGTTGACGTGCGCTCCATCTTGACTGCGTAGGCCCATCAAGCATCAAAGCTGTCGGGTACGAAAGTGCCTGCCAGCATTGCTTTGAGGCGGACCCCATCTTTGGACTTTGGATGATGAAAGCCTTCAGTGAGCGGTCTCTATGTGACCACTTTGAGCGCTGTTGGGCGGGCAGCTAGCGACGTGAGACCGATTCCCTTTGATGTTTTGACAGGGAGGTCGAGGGCAGTGCTGACGGCCTCGTTAAGGACATGAACGCCAATGGTAATCATGAGGCCGTTATTCATCTTTTCGCTGTCTGAGGGACCAGAGCCTGGTACGTGAGAGCCTAGCCCATCACCGCGAGTGAGGAGGTAGTGGATGAAGGAGCTGCAGCCGTTGCCTTTACCTTCATTGGCTGAGGGACGATAGCCTAGTCTATGAGAGCCAACTCCACAATTGTAAGTGACCATGGCGTGATTGAACACGGAGTGAGTGAAGATAGTGTAAGTGAAGATAGCGTGAGTGAAGCTGGTGCGGGTGACCATAGCCTGGACGATGAGAGCTGAGTCCATCGCTGCGAGTGACCACGGTAGGAGTAAAGGTGGTTTGAGGAACGCCAGCTTAGGTCATACGTGCAGAGTCCATTCCCACGAGGGAAGAGGTAGTTGATGAAGGAGCTGCGCGTGAGGATGTCGCGAGTGGAGGCGGACATGTGTGTGATATGGTGATTGAGCTCTCTGTGAACAATTGATGAATACAGGTCGCGTTCCTCATCGATGATGAGTATGTAACTTTGCTGTGCAGCTACGCCTACGGTAGCACAGGAGCGCTCAGAATGTTGAAGAGAGGGAGCTAGGACTGGTTGATGTCGACATATACAAACGCCAATCAGCAGCATGGCGCTGCTGGTTCATGCCCACTCTATAAGACTCATAAATTGTCCCGCATTCATGACTAGGTCCCGATTCGTTTGCGAATCCGGTCCCAAGCGAACGGGCACCTCCAGTGGCGGTCTGTAAGCAAGACCAGCGGCTACGAGGCGTCTGTGAATCGGATGATTCGTACGTCTGGTATGGCAGCTCTGTGATGTTCATAGACATCTACCCAGTCCTCTCAGCATGCTCGACGTTCCTGTGCTGATCGGACAAGCTCATGTTATGATTGATTCTCACGCTGTGCTGTCTGATACCTCGCAAGTGCCCCTGGGAAGTAGTTCTCCCCGTATACGTGAACTGGTGTGGTACACAGTCCATAACCCATGCAGAACGTGTGACGCAAGAGGTCGACGTCCACGGGTCCTTTGACATGACCGCAGTTCGCCTGCTGGGTGGAACTCACCCCTCATTGGGGAAGTCGACTTTGAAATACAGCTCGAGCCCGGAGATT
Organism: Oleoguttula sp. CCFEE 5521; assembly: GCA_036872775.1. Taxonomy (NCBI): domain Eukaryota; kingdom Fungi; phylum Ascomycota; class Dothideomycetes; order Mycosphaerellales; family Teratosphaeriaceae; genus Oleoguttula; species Oleoguttula sp. CCFEE 5521. Next base: position 18,251 of record JAVRRP010000174.1, read on the forward strand.
GAGCAGAGACATTCCCAATCAATGACCCTGCCTATGCGATCGCTTCGATAATGACCGTGAGTCTCTGGTCCAAACCATTATAATGATGGGATAGACACTAGTAATGGAACAGACACAGGCATATCATGACTCGGTACATTTCCGGCGCACTCAATGCGTTGCAGTCCATGGAAATACCCAGGTGTATGGTCCGGTGGTTCCGTCCAGTGTGACGTTGTTTCAAGATGAGGTGCATCTCGGCTTTTTCAGAATTTTGGCATATGACCAGTGCTACTATCGCATCCGTCGTAGTTGTGAGCATCTATGCACCCGCGTCAGTGACGGGATCTACTGAATGACAGCAATGTAATGACCTGAAGCGGTCTCTCCTTCCCCGCATACGATGGCGCCGCTGAGGCGAGTATGTCCATAGAAGCACGGGACATTTCCAAAATTTGAAGAGGTGAAGATCTCCAGCTTCTCCGAGCACCGATCTAGTAGGGTTGCGCTGATCGCTATCTGGCTGCGACAGCAGAGCGACGGACGATAACGACGTAGCACCCGCCGCTGCTGCGTTTGAGTGAGATAACCGGGCGTGAACACCGGTCGCAAGGCAGGGTGGCAGCGACTCAAAAAGCGGCTTGCGAAGCAGCTTGGGTTTTTTGCCCACTACAGGGCCCGGTACCGTTTCGGAAGAGTCTGTACAGGCTCTCGGGACCACATCGAAGGGCAGTCGATCGTGGCTCCACAACGTCCACCTCCAGCCAGACGTCATCTCATGGCCTCACTCGAGAGTCGGATCGCTCGCGATAGGGAACGTCGCTCCAGGACTCTGGAAATGTTTGATCACGCATTGTAGCGTGTACAATGCTTCGGACAGTCCAAGTCTCGCGCGCACTGCCCTCTGTAACAGACCAGTCGAAAGCTGGACAGGTAGACGCTTGAGTGCGCCTATGAATCGTCTGGACTCTCAGTACACTCTGCTGGCTGTAGATCTTGCTTTCGATCTCGTAGCTCGCGTGCATCTAGTAATAGTGGGTGGTAGTGGCATAGCGCGCCGCATAACCAGATTTTGGCACAATGCAGCGGCTTGCGAAGATATCAAGTAAAGCACGATGCCAGCTGGCATGTGCGAGCCAATGTAGCCAAATAACGCAGCTGCCGTAAGACCAGAGTATCGAAACCACCTGGGGCCACGCCTCGCATTCCCAACTCGGAAATTTGCCAGAACGCTCGCAGCCAGGGCCACGGGGAGGATGTAGTATGGGTCAAGGAGTGCCAGATTGGGGCACCACGAGAAGCCCTCCACCAGCGTACTGGCATCGAAGTAGGGAGAGTCTGAATTGACGATCGGTGGCATCCTCTCTTGTACTTGGTCTATGTAGAATCGTACTTGTTCAGCATCGCCGCCTGTAGCGACTGCTTGCTCGTACGCACGCTCAAGACGGGCGACGATTTTCTCTGCAATGACATCCGGGGCCGGTGGAAAGTGAACAGGGTCCACTTTACTGAGCAAGGTTTGGAAAGGTGCCAGTATGAAGCCAAGCATGCCATTACGGGTGCCACACTTGAGTCTGATGCTCTCCGTGAATGCAAGGAAGATCCCAATGTTGTACACGGTCGACCAAGTGAAGGAGGCGCCACCGTACGGACGCGCTGTTCGATGCGCTACCTGAAGGGGCTTCGTGAACAACGCGAAGCTGTACGCGAACGGATTTACTTTGCGGGCCTTGCCCTTCGCATGGATAGGTCGCAGCTCACGTGCAGTCCTCGCCTGGATCAGAGGAGCCAGGTGAGCCCGGATAATCGCACGTCTTCTGGCTGGTACACCAGTGACATAGTACATAGCTATGCCACGAATCGCGAAGGCAGCTATGGGAATTGTGGCCAACCATGGAAGACCTGTCGAGTGCAGCATGTTCAGCATGCTTGTCGGAACAGCTACAGCGGCGTCTAACACGGCATTCTTCCGGATGGAAGATCGTGAAAAGCCTCTACGCGAGGCATGGCCGTAGGAAGGCAAGCCGCCTAGATATCGCCACAATACCGGGGGCAGTACCAGCGGCATGCTGCCGTTTTCAGAATGCTGAGCGCTACGCTGGATGAAGTAGTCAACAAAGGATCACTTGATAGTAAGATGTCCAAGTAGACTCGATGGAAGACCTCCGCAGAGCCGCATCGCTTAGATCCGAACCTTAGATTGACCTGCAGATTTACATGCTGCAACGTGACGAATGTCTTGGTCGAGCGCTGCAAATAGTGGAAATCACATCACTCGATGCTCGTGTTGGCTGCCTGAGACATGAAGTGGCATGCATGACCGTTGAGATGAGGGATCTTGTCTTCTTCACTCGCTCATCAGTTTTGCATCTTAGCTCCTCTCTGTTATGGCGCTGATCTACGACATTGCAGCGTTGCTAGTGGGGACTGCAATAGTGATCGGCCTCATCCCATACGCGATCAAGTGGACTGGCCGACTATGCGGCGCACAAATCAGGAGCAAGACGAGGCAGCGACGTGAGCTGCTCGTGCAACGCGCTGATCAGGACGAACGCTTCGATGGTGAAAGCTCTCATGGAGAAGGCAAGGCAACGACTGCTTCCTCGAAGTCCTCAGACGATGGGTGGGAGAGTATCACTCCCGGTATCAAGACCCCAGTCCACAGCGACACTTCCTACGCAGGCGTCATTGGCTTCTTCCACCCTTTCTGTAACGCCGGCGGCGGTGGCGAACGTGTCCTCTTTGCTGCGATCTTGGCTACCCAGCAACGTTTCCCCAAGGCACTCTGTGTAGTCTACACTGGCGATCACGAAGCTACGAAGGAGCAGATTCTCGCCAACGCTCGCAATCGCTTCAACATCGACATTAAGCCAGCTCGCGTCACGTTTCTCTATCTTAGCACACGAGAGTATGTGCTGCCAGGCACGTGGCCCCACTTCACTCTTCTCGGGCAGTCTCTTGGCTCGATACTGCTAGCCTGGGATGCCTTCACTCTGCTCGCACCCGATATCTTCATCGACACCATGGGCTATGCTTTCGTACTTGCGACATGCAAGTGGCTGTTCCCATCTGTACCCACCGGTGCTTACGTCCACTACCCGACGATTTCGACAGATATGCTGAGCAGCCTTCACGACGAGATTGGTTCTCAGGGGCTGAATGCTGGACTAGGCAAGGGCTTGAAGGGGAAGGCAAAGCAATTCTACTGGGAGCTCTTCGCCAAGCTGTACAGCAGAGTGGGTGGCAGTGTGGACGTTGTCATGACTAACAGTAGCTGGACTCAAAATCACGTCTCACAGCTTTGGGGCCCTGCGCGGAAGCGACGGGGCAAGAAGCACGACATCATAGTTGTTTTCCCTCCCGTCGCTGTGGGCGAGCTTGAAGCAAAGATCTCGGTTAACGCACAGAGCGAGCAGAGGCGAACCAGAGACTTGCTGTACATCGCACAGTTTCGACCCGAGAAGATGCATGGCGTCATCATTGATGCTTTCAGTGCGTTTCTCAAGTCGTACAAGCAAACAGCTGATCAAGAGCCGAAGCCAAAGCTGATACTGGTCGGCTCAGTTCGTGACGATCACGACGAGAAGCGAGTGTACAAATTGAGGCTGCAAGCGCAGGAGATCAAAGACCGCGTTCAGTTCGTCGTGAATGCCAAGTGGCCGCAGATCCTGGACTTCCTCAGATCGAGCTCCGTAGGAGTGAATGGAATGTGGAATGAGCATTTCGGCATCGGGGTGGTAGAGTATCAAGCAGCCGGTCTAATATCTGTCGTCAACGATTCGGGTGGTCCCAAGGCTGATATCGTAGTCGATATCGATGGCAAGCCAACTGGTACGCTACAAGTATCCCGTCGAACTGTTGACATTGCTGATCTTATCGCAGGATTTCATGCATCGACGGTTGAGCAATTTTCGGCCGCATTCGCGAAGGCTCTAGAGCTATCGCCTGAAGACGCACTTGCGCTGCGACTCAGAGCAAGGCAGAGCGCCACAAGGTTCTCTGAGGAAGTCTTTCGCGATGCGTGGCTCGAGCAACTCGATCACCTTGTTGCCCTTGCGCCATTACAGAAGAAGGTAGCATGAGTAGGAAGATGATCATCTCACTCGATGCACTGCCAGTCTTGACGGCACGGTTCGTAATACCCTCCAATTCATCACCTCGCCTATGATGGCGCCCTCCAAAAAGTTCAAGGTTCTGGTGGTGCTACCTTGTGCGCGGCGACTGCCGTTTTGCGTTTCTTACATGTGTGAGAGACCACGTGCAGCCTCCGGCAACGGGTGCTCTGCACCGAGCTTGACTCTCGATGAAATGTTTACAGACCTTGGACTGTCGCGATGCACCCGACAGATGCTGAAATACCCCTCGGATCTCTTGGAGGGTACTGTCGACGTGATACGGCACGGTGGATCGTCTTTGATGATCGACACTCTCAGGCAGTCAGTATCCGCAGTCTCGAGGGTGTGGCTTGGTTGCATGCGGCCACGTAGTCCTAGCAAAGTGGTGGGCCGCGTAAAATATAGCAATCGCACTTCGTAAAACCGCCCGAATACAGTACTACTCGAGTCATGCGGTCGGGACAGTGTCACGGCGTTAAGGTCGGACAAGGATTCAAATAAATCCTCCGAGCCCTACTTTATTCTTCTATCTCCGATTTCTCTTTCCGATATCCTGAGTCTAAATAGCATGAGCCATCAAACCATTGCATCCGGACAGGAAGTGGTCACTGGACGAATGTGTCAAACATGCGATGCCAAGCGTGAAGTCATGAACCACCAGATCGAGAGCGACGGCCACGGGCGATCTTTTGAGCCGGGGATTCGGGTGCAGGAGAGGCTCGCACTCAAATGTCCATGACGGCGGACGGACGTCCATTTCGCATACCTAATCCATTGCTGTCGCTCCGGTATGCATTTTCCTTAATGATCTAATATCTTCCTAATTTTTCAGTTCTCTTCTCATCAACATGAAGACATCAGAATCATCAATACCAATGCCCGAGATGACGGATACAAGCAGTAAAGCCAGCGGCGCTGAAGACGCGCCTGTAGAGGACGCGCCAGTAAACGCAAATGCAGATCTCGAAAGTGGTGATGAGGATCTCGACAAAGGCGCTTTCGATGACAAGCCAAAGCATATCATTGCGGTGGTCATGATTGCTCTATCAGTAAATACTCAATTGTATAACATAACTACAACATCACCTGCTAACAAAACGCAACAGCTCGCCGCATTCCTCGCCGCTCTCGACTCAACGATCGTTGCAACAGCACTTCCGGCAATCAGCGAGCACTTCCAGTCTTCTTCCGGATATACGTGGATAGGCTCAGCGTATCTACTTGCTTCTGCCGCATCAACACCATTGTGGGGCAAGTTGGCAGATATTTTCAGTCGCAAACCGACTCTTCTGTTCGCCAATGTTGTTTTCTTGGTTGGCTCGCTCGTTGCCGGCCTGGCGAACAGCATTGGTATGCTCATCGCTGCAAGAGCAGTGCAAGGTATTGGAGGCGCTGGGCTCCTGACGCTGGTCGACATCGTCATCTGTGACATGTTCAGCTTACGCACTCGTGGAGCGTACCTGGGAATGATCGGTGGGGTGTGGGCGCTCGGTACGTGTCTAGTATTCTCTCCAACTTGCTAGCATTGGAAACTGACTCCTATCGCAGCATGCGCACTGGGACCATTGATCGGCGGAGCATTCACACAGGAGGCCAGTTGGAGATGGTGGTGAGTCGACGTAACCTAAAAACAGTGATAGACTGAGATACTGACTTGACATCAGCTTTTATATCAACCTACCTCTCGACGGCATTGCATTCTTCATTGTCCTTTTCTTCCTCAAAATCGATTCCCCACGCACTCCGATCATCGCCGGATTCAAAGCCATCGACTGGCTGGGTACTCTGACTATCAGCGGTGGCACACTCATGTTCTTACTCGGACTTCAATACGGTGGTGTCACTCATCCCTGGGCATCGGCCATCGTGCTATGCCTGATCATCTTTGGGCTTCTTCTTGCTGGCCTCTTCTTACTCGTCGAGTGGAAGTTCGCCAAGTACCCTCTGATCCCGTTCTCGGTCTTCGCCACTCGCTCGAATGGCGCAGCGATCATGTTCGCCTTCATTCACGGTCTAGTGTTCATCGCAGAGTTCTACTACCTTCCATTATACTTCCAGATCGTCAAGGGAGCGAAACCGCTTCTTTCGGGCGTCTACATCCTGCCTTCTGCGCTCGGCACCGGACTTGCAGCCGCAGCTACAGGAGGCTTCATTGCAGGGACAGGCAAATACTTGCCACCTATCTACTTCGGTGCAGTCATGACCACACTCGGCTACGGTCTGCTTATCAACTTCGGCGTCAATACTGGCTGGGCAAAGCTCGTGATCTTTCAGCTCATTCTTGGTGTCGGAGTTGGACCCAATTTCCAGGCACCTCTGGTCGCCCTACAAGCTGGCATAAACCCTCGAGACATCGCCACGAGTACAGCAACGTTCAACTTCGTGCGCACCCTTGCGACATCCATAAGCGTTGTCCTTGGCCAAGTCGTCTTCCAGAATCAGATGAAGAAGAAAGGGCCTATGCTCGTTCAACAACTTGGTCCCGAACTCGCGCGTCAGCTAGGCGGAGCTGATGCAGCTGCGAATGCTGGTCTGATCGACGCGCTGCCTGCTGCACAGAAACTGGCCGCGCAAACAGCTTTCGCAAAGAGTCTAAGCTCGATGTGGATTATGTATTGCGGCCTCTCGGTTCTGATGATCATTTGTGCGGCCTTCATTGGGCGGAAGGTCTTGACAAGGGAGCATCAAGTGCAAGAGGTTGGACTTGAGGCTGAGAAGAGGAACGCTGCTGCACGGAAGGAAGAGGAAAGGGTGAAGAAGCAGGCCAAGGTGGATAAGAAGGCGGCGAAGGTATGAGCTCTGGTCTGTCGGGCCATAGACTTCTTTGCATACAGGAATAGAGCCATAAAGGGCTAGAGGAGCGAGGCGTTGGGGATCAAGATACCACTCACAGCGCACTGTAGACTGATTGCATTATACTGCTTAAAAGTAACGCTTCCCTTGTCAACCTTGAAATATATACCAAGTCGGTACAATCGATGAGTTGCGGTAGACATGTATGCCATGATATGCTGCGTTAAGTTGTACCTGTACCTCCGTACCTTGAGAGAATGAAATCCAAGTACCGCAGCAGCCGCCCATCCCGGTATCCGCGCCATGACGAGATGCCGTGCTCCAACGGCACAAGCGAGCACACCAATGGCTCCGTTGATACGCGACAAGGTACACTTCGATCGACCGTCACAGGATCTGAAGAGTAAGTACTTCTTCCTGTTTACACACCTCTGATAGACTTTCCCTTCAGAATCCTTCTCGGTCATAGTTTTGCTCAGTATCTTAATCAGCATGACTACACTCTCCAACTCGTTCGCCTCGAGCTCCTCCTCGACAGCTATCATCATCCCAGGCTCTCCTGCGCTCGAGATCTCCTACGCACAGCTCGGCGCAGATGTCACCAAGTTTCAACAGAAGCTCGCAAAATTGGGGATTGCACCACAATCAGCTGTCTCGATAGCGCTACCCAACAGCTACCCCTTCATTGTCGCCTTCCTTGCAGCATCATGGCAACGAGCCATTGCCGCCCCGCTGAATCCAGCTTACAAACAGTCAGAACATGAGTTCTATATCGACGATCTATCTTCGGCGCTGGTGTTAGTGCCTCAGGGTCAGGCGGATGGACCAGCTTCGAAAGCAGCGCGGAAATACGAAGCCGCGGTAGCAGAGTGCTATCTTGACCCGCGGACGCACGAGGTCGTACTGGATGTCA